>DWPV01003852.1:0-14518 GCA_018251915.1 Urbanus proteus proteus
CGGGATGACGTTTATGCTTAAACATGTATTCTTTTTTACTTTTTTAACGCGGGTAAAACCGCGGGGATCAACTAGTTACCTTTATACTTTTTTCGCAAAAAGGTTAAGATATTGCAGCAGTTCTTGCAACCTATAAGTGTGAATACTGGGTCAAATGAAGTAACCATGTTAATTCTCAAGACTGGTAATGTACCAGAGATTGACTTCAGGCAAAGTCCCTATTCTATAGTCACAAATATTAATTAGTGACAGTGACCACTTGCCATCAGATGGACTTCATTCTCATTTGCAATTTAAATCTCTAAAAAAAGAAACAGCGAAACAAGATACTAAGTCACTAGGACACACTAGACAATATAATTAACACGTCCAATTAGATGTTGCAATTCAATACGACGTTCACAGTTATTCCGACGAGTAGTTTTTTAGCCAGTAAATGTATGAATGCAAATTCAAAAGCGAAACATGTATTAAAAAACAACATAAAGAATTCCCATTCAGGAGCATCAGACAGATTGACAGGCTTTCATAAAGATGAAAATGGGCGTGAAGAGACTCGAGAAAATATAAATTATCTAGAAAAGTTATTAACAGCCTAATCTATTTTTGTTATAATTGCAGTGTTAAACGCTTCTGTTTTGTTATAAAAAGAAGGAAAAGAAAAGGTTTTGCGAGGCTTTTAAATGCAATGCTCATTGGCAAGGATGCACCTGTAATCCAACTCATGTTGGACATGTTATTTGGAACTTATTACATTTTTATGGGCAGGAGTGACCACTTTCATAGTAGACATATGCAAACTGGAAAACTTAGTGTTAAGAGCACAGAAAAGAGAAAGACGTTAAAAGATGGAAGAGAAGAAAAAGAGAATTAAGAAGGAGGCCTTATACTTGTTTGAAAGGTGTGCCTTTCAAACAAGTATAGTATGGCATTGCTGTTGTAAGACTAAGTAAGACTAATTTCGACTATCGTATTTGTATTTGTAGACGCAAATACGATAGTTGAAATGAATGGACCTATAACAACGACCATTGCCACAGATTTGGGCTGATTTGTTGTGTCTGATTTAGAGCCCAAATAGACAATGTGTCTGTGATCAAATTAACAGAGTTTAGTATTGATTGAATATAGAATCACAAAATCCAGAGTACTGACACCAAAAATACATACTATAATGGTCTCATACGTACTAATCATTTTTTTGTTAACTTTCGCGCTTAAAAATAAGAAATCACAATGATCTCCTGCAAAAAAGATAAATACAATTTAAGTTAGGTTTCGAACCGACCAGCTCGCAACACCTGGTCATTACTACCGATGAATAGCAATCATCGTAATAAGCTTCACACTTAGCAACGATGAGTTGTAAAGCTGCTTACACACCATTCATAGACTGTTTTAAACGTCTAGATAAATGGACGGAGAACAGTTTAAGCCAGAGAAGAGTAGTGTTTTCTTAAATATGGCGCTGTGGATTTGTTTTCTGTATTTTTCCATAAGAACGTAAAACATTGTTTACTCATAAAAAATAACTAAAGAATTATTTAAAAAAAGAAAAACCCGACCGCTTAAAATGAATTGATTTTGATACCCATAAACAAGATTAAGCAGCTCATGTCTTAAAGTAAGTAACTGGCTAATTCTAGTTGGTCAACTCTTTTTTCAATGAATTTTTAACAAACAGAATTACATGTGACTGCGCTACGCTCTAGTCGTATCTTCAAATATGATGACATCGCTTTCATAATGACATATAACATTTCACTGGTAACAATAATAAGTTAAATTATTACTACCTATAATAAAAGTGTTAACGTAACTTTCTAAGATGAGACTGACTCTAAAGCTAAATTAGATAAGGAAAACGAAGTAACAAAGTAAAATCTCTCAGAATAGATGGACAGTGTGCAACATTCTTTAGTAATTGGTTCTTGCTATGTTATTATCACGTACGGCGCCAAGCATATTGTTTGGACAGCTGAAGTGACAAGCGAAAGTTACACTTTCAATTTCACTTCACAATTACAGATAGACGATAGTGTCATTATGCTACAAGTGATTACTTGTATGACCTTGCACTTTCAGCTCGATTTAAGTTAGGTTTTTATGGCTTCAATGGATTTATAGCAAAAAAGAAATAATGAGGGAATTAAGAAGCTGAGTTTGCGTTTGACGAACAAGTGTAAAAGTGAAAGTATTAAAAATATTTTTTACGCTTCAGAAAATTAAATGTTAAACTTTTTGGCTTGATAAACAAAGTATTTTTTGAGGTAAACAATACTTATGATCAGCAAAGTTTAGAGGAAAATAATTTATCAAAGTAATTTTATTATGATTCAGGATTGATGAAAAGATGATTTGAAATGAGCGGATACGAAAATGAATTAAAATGTATACAATACAGGTTATAATTATATTTCCTTCAACAAAATTAATGATCACTTTAGTCTAGTTACCTCTGAAATAAAAAAAAATGCGAATAGTTGAAAGGGCAGTTATTTGTTTGCCACTTTCAAATTAAAAAATTAAAACGTCAACACGTAACACATGCACTAAACCAGCAATCATCTTACCCCTTTTCAAAGAATCGCTGGACCAAAAAATGGAGTTACCGAATTTAAAAACAAAACGACACTGCGTTTGATCAGGTAAGGATAATATTACAAAGTTGTTTTAAATCGCTACCCACTTTATTTATTAATGATCAAGTGTGTTTTTATATTTACGTAAAATTTACATTACTTAACAACGCTCGATGTGATTGACATTTTTGTAGACATTTTAGCGTCAAAGGATTAATATATAAAAATCTTTTCTGAGAAGGAATACAACGTTTTATGAAAATTTCATGTTATTTTTGAAGCAACTTTTCAAGTTTTACGGTTTTACCCTTTATACAGTCATAGATAGCCCTACAGTAGGATTTTCTCCTGTGTCGTAGGTGCCATCGACTCAAAAAGACGAATACACAAACACCCAGACATAGAACAGAAATCTAAATTTATCATCCAGATATCTGTCTGGCCGGGAATCGAACCCGGGACCTACGGCGTGGCAGACCGGTATTGTGACCGCTCCGCAACGGGGCCATCACAAACATAAACACATAAAAATCGATTCTGAAATAAACTCACTTATTTGTATAGACACTTAATTTTAAATACTGATTACCGACAACATCTTAATGTACAAAACGTTTGTTTTATAATATTAGAACCAGGAACAGAAGCGAGCAACTCTTAAAATCCAGACTGAATCCCTATTACGGCTTTGTTCGCAAAAGACGCACATAAAAACGGAACGGACACGGCAACTTACAATAACAGTACACCGAAACCGAGGACGGTACAAAAATTGAAAATACCTGTAAAATGAGCTAAAAAAGGCTTAATGACTACGCCCGAGGCATAATCAGTAGAAATGAAAAGACAATGCTAGGAGGGACAATGATAGTGCAAGCAGACCGTGAAATGTATTGTCGGTTGTTTTTATTTTGTTTACTGTTTCATTCGAGCACTAGACTACGGATTCTGATGGTTTGCGTGGGATACGTAAAGGATGGTGGAAAACTTTTAACATTTACCAAATGTTAAAAGTTTAACAAAATTGCAAACGATTTTTTAGCGTTTAACCTTGTTTTCAGTATCTAATAATGACCAATTGAATACCAATGTTTTTGTAACTAATGAAATAATAAAATTTAAGCAAAGTTAGTAAAAGAAGTTGTTATTTTGACAGTTCCTTTTTTTTTCTTTAATATTTTTTTCTTGTTAATTTTATTTAAAATTGGTAAACTGATAATTTACTTGTCCTATTAGTTAGCGGTTACAAAATTTTGAAATTTTATTCTTATTTAAAAATTTCAAAATTTATTTTAAATTTTGAATTATGAAACGGGTAATAAATATTAACCAACTTACATATAATTAGTAACACCATCTAATAACAAACGTTACATAAGTTTTTTTTTCCATGAAAGTAGTAATTTTCATAGAGAACCGGTTAAAGGCATAAAGTAGCCCAGACCATCAATCACGGATAAAAAATAGAGGAACAACTAATTGTAATCCGACGCCCTACTGGGTGTAATCAAGAAGAAAAAAAAGCAATACAAAAAATTACGGATCTTTGAGGGCAATGTTCGGGATAATTTCATACGATTTTGTCATGTCTTCTTTTATTTTAGTTAAGTTCATTGTGATGTCAGCCTATTATTGTTCCTCTGCTGAACTTGAGAAGAGTTTATGACATAGTCCAATACGCTGGTCAAGAGTGGATTGATAGATAGATCTTTAAATCATTTTTAATACGTAAGTATAACTTGAAAAATCGAAGAGAAATTTAATTTTAAAAAGCATTCGTCGTTTTCCTAAATTATTTTATAAGCTAAGTATTTGCCTAATCTTCTCCGATTACATCTTCTTTTCTTTGTGACATAGTAAGCAAATATTCAGTATATTTTAAATTTGAGTTAAGATTCACTAAAATAGTAACAGTAAAATATAATTACGTTATATAAAATTTAGACTTCATCCATTTGCTCAATTAAATTTAAACCAGAGCATTTTTTGCTATTCACTAAGCGAAATCTGTGAATAGACGAGCGATCATCATTATTCATACAATCTTGTATCTATTATTGACAATGATGTGCTTTGTTGAGGCTTAATCTAAATAACCTTTTCATCTTCACACAACGCTCTCTGCAATGAATGCATCGAATGTCACGTCTCTCATATCTCTCTCGTCTCTCATATCTTTTCGAATTCGAACGCTTATAAGACTTCCTAATTTATTTACCAGTTTAGAAAAATATTTCTTTGAAATATTTTTGTATATAGAACGTTTAAATGATTTGTTTAATTAAATTTGCAATACCACATCTAATGAGTAGGTACATTGAAATACACAAAAAACTAAAATCAAAGGTATAAAAAAATAAGAGTTACATTTTTGAAACTTTTTTTGATTCTTCGGTAGTCAAGTATTCTTATAAACATAATTCAAGATATTTATCATTCAAAATTGAAAACAATACCCTAGTTTTTTTGACAAAAGACAAATAAAATATTACAAAGTAACAATACGTTGCCTCATCTTCTATTGAGTGTCAAATAATTTAATAATAATGGTGAATAGGGAGTGTAATATTAGCAATAGAAAACCAACACAATCGAAGATAAAGCTAAAGAAGCCGTCAGCACAATACAAGTAATAACGCGTGGCTTTCCTTTTCAAATGCATCGCTCAATGCATAGTAGATTCCGCCACGTTTTCAATATAACCCGCCTTTTGACGGTTTAATGCCGATGTTTCTCAAAGTGTGACTATTGTGGAACGCGTAAGGTATTCTAACTCACAAGAGACATCTAATTGGGGACATCTAAGATGAAAGCATTTATTGTTTTTTTTATTTGAAAAAAAAATTATGCCATTTATGTGATATTTCTTTGTCTAATTAAAAATATTTTTTTAGGTAAATAAATATAAGAAATCTTAGAGTCTTTTAGTTGCTAAAATATTTGAGAACCTTTTCTTTGACAAATGTACATTCGACTATCTTTTAATACCTTTTGTTCTTTCTTTATTTTTTCTTTATTTTAATTCTCGTTTTTATCTTCTACTTTATTAAGACCATCTTTTTCTATATCTGATATCTATCTATAATGTATTTTGTCTGATAAATAATTTCATTGTAAAATTAAATAATTCTTCCGATTATTTATTTGACTTTAGAGTTTTAGAGCATCAAAATATATATCAGAATAATTATAACGATCATTAAAACAATAAGAGCAAAGTAAGAAAACAAAGATACATACTCATTACTCAATGCAAGTAAAAGGTAGTCTAGATTTAATCTGTATTTTAATTGAACCGGAGAAAGTAGCAGAGGTGTTATTCATTAGAAATAAATCAAAAAGTAACAAATTAACAGTACAAGTTAAGACCAGCGATAGGTTAGCTTAAATTTTGACTTCTTAAACTGGTGGCCTGGAGCACACATAGATGCACACAAGAATTTTCAAAAGCATAGATAATACAATTATTTATATACGTCAATACTTATAATGAAAATAACTAGTTACGAGATATTATAATTATAAGAGCAAAAAATCAATTAGGCACGGCATGTAGGCACTATATTATTATTATCTTTATGTTATAATACACCACCAACATGTATACCCATAAAGGACGGTTCTCTGCAATATAATAAGTTTATAGCAGAAGGCTTACGTGTTAAACATTAATGTTTTATGATGATACCTAATAAATTCTAGAATAATGATACCAAGAAGTGAAGAGGAAAGTCTGATCTACACCATAAACAGTCCCATCAGCACCATTCTATATTATATTACTGTCAAGTCGTCTAAAGACTTATTGGCAATATCTGAGATAAACCCCGCATACACCGCCTTGAATGCGAAATAATAGAAATACTTTGAATTGCGAGTGTCGATAACGTTTTGTACGGTATGGGGGTCTTCACACATTTGTCGGAAGGAATCCGGATCTAAATCCCTAGAATTCGCAGTGGAAGTTCTTACGCTATCTTTAAACATATTTAAATCTATCTGTAGTTGAAAACTGAACGAACGAGACTCATGTTTGATGCAAATAAACTAACCAGGCTTAAATAGAATAGTTTAGTACCACCTGACTTAAATATTTGAAAAGTTTGAAGAAGTGTTTTTTACTAAAATATTCTGTTTTTTAATAGCCTAAATAATATTTTAAAATACCTACGATATAGTAAAACTATTTCTGAACTGCCCAAAGACCCTGCTGACTATTGTACCTACATTCTATATCTATTCTACATTCATATATGCTTTACCGATATTTTTAGAATTACAATCATAATTCATTTTATCGCATTTTTTGTCATTATTTCAATTTTTTTTATTTATGTAATGTGGCTGTTTTGTATTTTCATTGATGCAACTAATTTTAAACTTATAGTATTGATATAGATTTTTACGGATAGCTAAATCACCACAGAAAATGCAAATGACTTTACTAACGCAAAATCAGATATTCCGCTGATAAATGAAGGTATTCCCCTTTAGAGCAATAGCATCGGAATTGAGGCTTTAAGAATAGATGGAGATTACGTTTGTAAAGTGCTATCGGAGAGATCTGTTGGTGATTGGTTAGCTGTGAGCAGAACGCTATCGTGATCTTTTGTAAACAACAAAACCATTGCATCGTTGAAACTATCGGTTTTGATTTTAGATTCTATCTGTGTTTGTAATTTTTAAACAATTCTGTTAATGTTTGCAAATGTTGAATGTTACGATTGTGTTGTTTCACATAAATGGAATATGTGGAAATGATATAACTATTTTTAGTTGTATTCATGTATATATGTAGTTATAACACGTTATTAATAGACTTCCATAAATGTTAGTAGCAAAGCTTGTTAAAGTATGCTATTTTTGAAGGCAAATAAAGTGAAATAAGAGCATGAAAGAGGTTACTGGTAATAAATGTATGTATAATATTAAACATATACTTGAGGATTTACAAAAGATTATAGTTAGTCTCTTCATTAAAACCAGAATACAGCTGTCATACTTATAATCATTACTATACTTCTGTTATAAAGCAGAAATAAGTGTGATGATAATACTGCCCAAGTTAAAGAAACCCCGAATCACTACATAGTATAAAACAAAGTCACTTTGTCTGTCGCTATATCCATATGAATGCTTAAATCTTTAAAACTAAGCAACGGATTTTGATACGGTTTTTTTAATAGATAGAGTGATTGAAGAGGAAGATTTATATAGAAGAAGATTTATTTAGTATCAGCATTGCACCCGTGCGAAGCCGGGGCGGGTCGCAATCTTGTATAATTACGACAAGCTCATCACACAAATCACTTTGTTTGCTTCAACAATTTAATTATTTGCGAAATTTGAAACACATTCACATCATTATCTAAAGCAGCACAATGGCTCATATATCAACGAGATGCAGTCTCAGGTCTCAGACATGAGCCGCATAGCTCTAAAGTCTAGCACTATTATACCATTAGGTCCATTAGCATCATTAAAGTGAGCGTCTGCAAAGAAAAGAAGTTATTACATGAACGATCCATTTATAATGCTGATAGGACTGGCATGAGATAAGGGCTATTTATAACCAACTGGGCAGAAAACGTATCGGTAGTGTGAACTACTGGATGCGAAGGCATTTGAATGGATCCCTCTCACAATCATTCAGATATGCGGGCCGAGTGAAATATTTTAATAGACGCCAAGTGTTATTAGACTGCAACTGAGGATGAAAAAGAGAAAAAATGCGTTAATGCTTTTAAAATGCATGTTATTAATGGTGCTTGCGATTCTGACATTAATTATGTAGTTAACGTATTTTGTTTAATAGCTATAGTACCGTATATCTTAAAATGTAATTAAGGGGTTAAATTAAATAATACAGCAACTACCTTATACTGCTGCGGTTACCAACTCGCACAAGCAAGGACAGTAAGTTAAAGAAGCCAATAATCAATAATTACATTCGAATGCTGATAAGAAATCTTTCCAATTGCATATAAGTAATATACGATTTTTAGTATTAATATTATAATCGATTAAGGATAATTCCTTAATTCATAAAAGTAGTTCATACTTCTATTACGCTTTCATATAGTTTATAAAATGTTCGCCTATAACTACTGCTACTACAGAAAGATAAAGTACATACTACTCAGTCTCTCATAAGCATATTGTTCAATTTAATCAAAAACAGTCTAGTACTTTTTGCGTAAAACTAGTTCAAACAGATAGATGACCGCTTTATGACAGTATAGACGTAATATATACTTATACATACAAAAGCGCAAATTATCGGCGGATTCACGACATTAGTCGCACAAAAGACGCTACAGTGACCGCAATTGTAAGCGACAACGACTTAAAATTGGAATTCAATGGTAATTCCCGTTTAATTCATGAGGACAAGTGACACGACCTTTATGAATAAGGTATTAAAGACCAAAATGGATTGAATTAGGAGTCTTTGTGAGACGAAACGCATATAATGCATGATGATACAACCGAGAATTGTACCATATTAAGTCAATATGTATGCGATATGTGCTGAATTTTAAAGTCTGTGATATTGGCAGTCAGAACTAAATGTTTAAGCGTACGTGCAAACAATATTAATAACCGTTATTTTAGACCGAGTATCCACAAAAAGAGCTTTTACTCTTTTACAAAATCTGGATAAGCGATTAATTAGTCAAATGTTCATTTAACATGAAAAAGGACATAATACAACACAAATTACATTACATTTTTTATAACTTAAAAAGAGCGTATTGGACACTTAAAAATTACAAAGTATATAAGTATTTTTACCGACTTCGAAAAGGAGGAGGTACTGTATTTTCTTATATTTCTATCAGATTGGAACAGAGTCTGAACTGACTTACGCCAAGAAGCGGTCTTTTGTTAAAAAATAGTCACGGTTTAATGAAATTATATAAGCACCTAATTTCAAAATTAAGATAGCTTAGATAGAAAAAGATGTTACAGTTCGAGATTTTAATTATAACATAATTGTATTTTACGATCTGAAGATAACTCGTTGAATCAACTCTCATAAAAACAGCAGTTAGTATCGCAGTAGTTGAACTGAGCGAAATTCATTTACAAAGGAACACAAACAAAAACACAACGAATAGAAAAACAAAAACAACGACCGCTTGTTTTATCAGAAAGCTAATCACTATTGGCTGCAAAAAGATAAAGCGATTTTCGAGTTGTTAATTGCGATAGAAATCAACAAGTACAAAAGCAAGGGTAGAGACGAGCGATCAGTCAATGGGTGGCCTTCGCGGATGTACATTACTGATGTATAAAGGTTACTTAGCAATATGCATGAATTGTTCAAATCACACACTTTCTCTTGCACCGCGCACGCTTTTCTGCTCTCTATTCCGTATGCAGCAGAGATTAAGAATGCCAATCTAGTCAACATTTCTAGGTTCTAGCAAACCAATTTGAGGTAGCATTTAAGATTCACATCTCGTATTTATTGGATCGCAGTGGTGTGCCGCAAGGTAGTACACTAGGCCCATTTCTCTTTAAGCTTTGAAACAAACGTAACAATAAACGGTTTTGTTGGATTCCAGCGGAAAGTACACTATACGGTACCGATTTAGCGCATGGATAAGTTTCTGCATGAATTCAATTACAATGGAGATCACTGACCCGACGTTGTATGCATTGCGGAGTTTATTGGCGATTGCTTGAGGAATTTAGCATAAATCTTAACTAATTATATATACTCGTTTAGTCAGTCTGATAACGCTGTGCCAAGTAGAGATTATTGTCCCACGTGACTTAATTCTACAATGAATAAGCATTCCATTTTAGTTATAGCTATTGTATAATTTAATACAAAGATCTTTTATGGTACATCTTTTCTGGCAAATTTTTTTTAATCAGATCAAATGAAAGTATGTAACTAAATAAATCTGATCCGTCTATTCAACGTGATTACAAACATTCTAAAATCCATTATGATTAACATAAATTTGATTACAAATATACTGAAATTCATTATGAATAAAATTATTAAATTGTTATTCACATTTCTTATGTTTTATAACTAACTCTATCCGATGAAACTATTTGACCGAACCGTAACCGAAACATTGTCCAAAATAAAATTATTTATCATTAACATTTAAATTTATTCTGTTTGTATAACCGTATTATTCAATAACTCAAAAACTGTACACAATTTAACTGTATGTTCAATGGCACTAGTTAAAACATATACCATACATGTATCAAAGAGTCAAAGGAGTATAAATGTTACACGAGGCTACACAAAAACTAGTCGGCGAACTAAAAATAAAACTTTTCTGAGTAGGATTTAAGTTTGCGTTCCAGGTATTTTGGTTTAGATCCTAGATAGCGTTAGACCAAATAAAGTCTATAACAAACACGCCACAAAGAGATTTTATCTATATGTTGTACAAACTTGGACTCTTATTGTATTACTGACAGTTAAAATAATAAAAGGACTAAAGTTAGTAACGCGGCGTTGCGGTTCGCCTGGGACGTGTTAGGTTCGATTCCCAGTATAAGTAAATGAATTATGACATAAAAAAATATCTACTTCTTTACTCCTTACTTTTCTTCTTCTCCACGACTAAACACCTTCGAAATGGTGGTAGAATAATATTGTTGACGTTTAAAAAGAATTCTTGTTAAATTACTTTGAATAAAATATTTTAGTTATAGATTTTTTATTTTCATTTTTGAAGGTGGTAATGCCCATTGTGGTTTGACTTCATCAGCACTACCACATATTTTTCTTTAAAATTAGTAGTGTTAAAGGCTGTTGTGTTCTCCTCTGAAGGGTGTCGTAAGTGAGACATACTTATCCGAGGCGTTCCAACTTAGTCCTCTGGGATAGCAACGTATTCTACCTCAATATTTTATGTGAGACAAAACTGTGATCTTATCTGAGCTTAACAGATATCCATGGGCAGCAGTGGCCACTTACCATCAGACATTGTTCTTTTGCTGTTCTTAGTATAAAAAGATAACCTTATTTTGAAAATTCGGTTAAAATTTCAACAGTGTTCATGTCTGTCATGTAGAGCCAGACATTATATTCGTATACGCGGAAACCAACGTTAAATTTTATTTGCTCATGAGACATGGGTTCAAAATATGCGGTTAATGCCGTGGAACCGGTCGCACCAGACTTTTTTATTTTGTTTTAAAACCGCCGGAGTTTGTTTTAAAACTATTTAATTTCTTCGTAGGTCAAACACTCCGGTGCGTTCCAGCTTAATCCTTAGGGTTGTAACACACGAGCGACACATGTCGGTGATCGTTGCAGATGGCAGAAGCAGATTGTCGCCGCCTGTCATCAGAGACCGTCGACGACAGTTGTAATCTAATCCCTCCTGATTGTCGCTGACTGTCGTCGACTGTCACCGCGTAGGTATATAATATGAAAGAGTATAATCAGTCCAATTGTCGCTAACTGTAGTCGACGATCACCGCGTAGGTGATCAGTTCGTGGCTGCTAACTACAGTTGTCTTCAATTAGCTACAATTGGGGATAGCAGACGGCAACGTTCGACGATTTGTCAGCAGATGGCGAGAATCGGTGATCGGAGGCAACGGTTATTGACATGAACTGTCGCTAGTGTGCTACCTCCCTTAGATGCAGAAACGCGACTGCGAATCTTACGAGACGTCTCAACTTAGTTCTTGCGAATAGCGTCTTAACATCGCACGAATTATCGGCACTCCATTTATTTTAGTACAATTTTTGAGTCTTAATGATATTTAAATAAAAAAATCAGACTCGAAATCAAAAATATTTTAATCAAGTAGATTCTTTACAAGAATTTTTTTTGAACAAAATTGAGAATACATACTAAACTAACTCTATCTAAAGTAAAGCTCATTTCAGACTGTGCTATTTTAAATCAATTTTAGATGTGTTGCTAGTCCTGAGACTTTAGTCTATTTACTTCATCTTCATCCAGCATCATAGACCTTATGTTGAACTAGGCAAATTCCAAAAAGGTCTAGATTTAAATAACATCTAGGAAGTTAATGAATAATGAATTTATCTATTATTTGCAAGTCAAGTTAGATTGAAAGGATAGCTTCGCTTTATTTGGTTGTCCGTTTAGATTAAACACACAGATTATAAAAAGTCAGATAAAACACTCAGAATTTGAAAAATAGTCGGGTAAAAAGACATTAGGCAGATTAGACTTCGGAATTTAAAACATAAATTAAAAAATTGTCTTCCATTTTTTTCCTGCATCATTTCGATAAACAAAGGCTGCGTTGGAATACAATGTCTTAGTTCAATTAACTAATATTTGACATATAATCCAATGCTAGTAGTAGCTAATAGCATTACACACAAACCACACATATACGCAGACACACAAACACATACAACCACACGAACGTAAATACAAACACACATACACGCGCACATACAAACACATACATTACGATAAAATACTACGCAATAATATTTCCACGCTCACAAAAACTACACATCAATACAGTTAATAATCAAGTGAATGAACTTCAATTCATGCGAATATGTTAATAAGGATAATACTTAACTGTTAGTTAAACGTTAATATAAACGTTAATCAAGTCGGTCATGAACTTGAACTCCAAGAAATGCAACCTACTTTAATCTTAGTGACCTTACGTGCTTAAAACTAACTAACGCTTGCGACTTTGTTTGCGTGGTGCTGCCAATTAAAGATTAATTTAATTATCCATTATTTTTAACCAACTGCGTCGGAAGGAGGGTAATAATAAATAACGCTTCACACTCATAGCCCCAAAGTAGGATTTTCTCCTGTGTCGTGGGTGCCATGGACAACACACAAGACAAGGACACACACCCAGACCAAGAACGGAAATTTAAACTCATTCAAATTTCCGCCTCGCTGGGAATCGAACCCAGGACCCTCGGATTAGCGGTCCGGCGTGTTAACCATTGCGCCATCCGGGTCGTAATGTTTGTCGAGCGTGTGTATGTATGTCCATTTCTATGGGACTCTACAGCCCAAACGGCTTAACGGATTTTAACATACGGGGTTTCATTGGATTCGTCTCAATTGTCATAGTGACTTTGTCTATATAATTTTTATATATAGTGCCTGAAAACTGAAAAAGTTGTTTTAAGCAGTGTTTTTATGTTTTTAACT
This sequence comes from Urbanus proteus proteus, assembly GCA_018251915.1. Taxonomy (NCBI): domain Eukaryota; kingdom Metazoa; phylum Arthropoda; class Insecta; order Lepidoptera; family Hesperiidae; genus Urbanus; species Urbanus proteus. The sequence continues at coordinate 13,736 of DWPV01003852.1, forward strand.
TCATAGTATTTTCTACGATTTATGTATTTTGTTGTTATCTTGTTTACCTTATATTTTCCCTATTGGTTTATTTAGTCTTGAAGCTTTCTAAACAAATAGTTTCAATATGCGAAAACTGTTAAATGGTGAAATGACATTATTTGTTGTTAGTAATTTAGTTATATATCACTGTATGTTTTCCTAATAAAATAAAATAAGTTGATAGTTGGCGATTTTGCACTTGGCCAGCGTGGTAAATTACGGCCTAAATCTCTCAGTGTGTACTCTCGTGCCCAAAAGTGGGACATTAATAAGTTCTCAACAACAGACATACATACAATATCAGCCTACTAACATTCAAACAACTCAACTGAGATCCGGTAAGAAACAAGCTTATCTTTATTTATATTTTTTGTAATCATTACCAATATTACAGTTGTAAAAAGTTATTTATGTAAATGTAATCATAATGCAACATTCCAAGCGTTACGATAGCTGTATTCATGATTTATAGCTTGTAAATAATCTATTTATAGATAAATAAATGCGGAGTTGAAAAAGTTGTGTTTCTTACTTCAATGGAAAAACCGTCTATTTCTGACTTACAACAGTATAGCGCTGAAGTCTGGTTTGTTAGGCAAGGGAGAGAAGTATATACAAGGCGTTCCAGCTTAGTCTTTAGGGTAGTAACGCACCTGTGAGGACTCTAGGTAGGATTACAATAGATAGCGTGGTGGTAAGATCTCCTCGTGGGATCTGCCTGGCTAGCTACCACCCTCAGGCCGAAGTCTACCGCTAATAACG
>DWPV01003853.1:0-14517 GCA_018251915.1 Urbanus proteus proteus
TGTCACATCCCTAGTCCAGATGTCAGTTGTCATACAGACAAGTGTCACCCGCACCATGCTACAGCGCAAATAGTATAGCAGTCACGTCGATTCGCCTACGTGCTAATTCCAGTTAATTGTTTTTTTCATGGATTGCATACAGAATTGCTTCCTGTGGTCCCGGGACCTATCCCCTGACTGTCGTAAGAACTGACTAAACTAAACCTCATACCATAAACGTGTATTCTTGTACTTGCTAAGTTTTGTATCTACTACATAATATTAACAAGATTTTAAAATTACCCGTAATTAAGTTCCAAGACTCGATAGCATAGTGACAGGTCCCACAGACAGGGCAAGGGTTTGAAGGGCCCGTTCTTGTCCTTCGCCAGCCTCGGCTTCTTGGCGGTGCTTTTCTTTGGGGATTGCTACAGAACATAAAAAAACTTTGCGATAAAGCAACACTATTCAATAGCATAATAATATAAGCTGTTTTTTTTTCAAAATGAACTCGTTCGATACTCGACTAGGAATAAAATAGAGTTTTAGAAAATCGAATGATGCTATTTTAGTTTTTATCAAAATCGGCCTCGTAATTTCATTCAGCATTTTTTGCTATTCCTTATACTACCGGATTTCCCCACCCACACACACTTGAAAAATTCACTGTATACAAAGTCCACCAACACGCATTGGAGCAGCGTGGTGGAGTATGCTCCAGGCCTCTCTCAGTTGTGTGAGGCGACCCATGCCCAGCAGTGGGACTTTTTTAAATAACATGTGAGTAGCAAACGAGCTTGCAGTCCACCCGATGGTAAGGGGCCACTGCCGCCCATGGACTTTGGATATGTAATCAACCCCTGCTACCCCTGAGGACTGAGATGGATGAACGCCTCGAATAAGTATGTCTCCCTGACCACACCCTTCAAGAGAGAACACAGCAGTGCTTAACACTGCCGGTATAATGCAGAAATAGGTGTGGCGGTGGTGCCGTTGGAGTCGAACTACATGGGGTTCTACACTAAAAGAGTTGTGTCAAGTCGCAGACAAAAGTTAGTTGAAGGTGGTAGAACCCCATGTAGTTCGACTCCGGCGGCACCACCGCCAACCCTATTTCCGCCTTATAAGGGCAGTGTTAAGCACTGTTGTGTTCTGGCTTGAAGGGTGTGGTCAGGGATCTACTCACATGTTATAAAAAAAAAAGTTATAAAAATACCCTAGTGTTCTCCAGGAGTTGGTTGTGCGCCTTGTAGAGGCGGTACACGGTGTCCGCGTGGCCGTCGGTCTGACTCCACTGCATCACGTGGTGCGCGATGAGAGCTTCGTACACCTGCAGCAGCTGCTGCACCTTCATGCTGGTCGCTCTCGACTCCGGCGTAGGGTCCGTTAGTACGAGGTTTTCCTGGAATATGGGGATCGTTTAAGAAAGTTATATTTATTTGCGGAAAAGTTAGTAATAGCTCGAGAAATATATAAAATCGATTTAAACATTTTTTTAATTTTTAAAAGGATTGTTAAAGCAAGCGAGACTTGAATGAGATATAAGAATATATATTTAAAAAATATTTATTATGAAAGTCAATAAAAATAATAGGTAAATATGATTCTTATAGAATTTTCGTAGAAATAATAAAATTAAAAATATCTATGGGTCAATATTACATTAAATGAAGTAACCTCACCTTGAAAATTACTTTTGTTCTTACTCCGAGTAAGAACAAAACTAACGTAATTTTTGCTTGTAAAAAAGTACGCGCACACACTGCGTATAATGGGTGGAGTGAGTCGGTCCATCATATATGATTTGTGCCAATTAAGCGTTTATGCATTATGTCCTCCACCAACGCATTGGAGCAGCGTGGTGGAGTATGCACCAAGATTCTCTCAGTTGTTTGAGAAGACCCGTGCCCAGCAGTGAGACATAAAAAAGGGTTGCGACAAACATTTTGTTTTTCGATAGGCTCACGTTTCACTGTGATTCTACTTGATGAGTAAGATGCAGCCCAGGATATAGCATGCTTGCCTAGAAGTAGCCTATTCACTTTTGTCTTGAATAATTCCAAATTATTGTGCTATTATTTATGATGTTATATTAAAAAAGAAGTGTATTTACCATATCAATATTAGCCAATAAGTCACATTTACTAAGTTCCGATAAATAGTTCTTCAGCTTGTTCCTGATGAAACTGCTGCGGCTATCCTGACTGCTGAACAAGCCCTCCATCTGACTCTCCACGGACGACACTTGGACTAGTTGCGCTATCAGGTAGAGCAGGCGGCCTATTGGTTCCTAGGGAATAAATGAGCTTATTAACACAATATTTTTGTCATTGTTTTTCAAACACAGAGGTGTCAATATATCGCCGGCCTTAAATATCGGCATTTTAGACTTATAGTGTGCGATAATTACCTATTCCCTAGGCAAAAAAATAAAAAAATATATAACGTTAAAAACGTCACTCCTATCTGTTCCGCTGGACCGATTTTGAAGCGACTTTCACTGGAAGATAGCTGAAGATCTAAGGCGTAACATAAGCTACTTAAATTTTGAAAAAAGCATTAGCGCGTGCGAGCTCCCTTGCGGGAGAATGGCGTGTTACCTATGTTTAGATATGTATTTCTTTTTACATTTTTAACGCGGGTGAAACCGCGGGTATCACCTAGATGCATATAAAGTATAATGGTATAAAGGTAAACAGAGTTACTCACTATCAAAACAGCCCCCGTCGCAGTGGTTTGCACGCACTTGTCCAGACACAAGTTAGTGTCGGCCTCCGGTACGTACTTGCTGAGCTGTCCGTCCAGCATGTCCAGCAGCTCGTCGTGCAGCGACGGCTTATCTTTCACGCACTCGTACCAACCTGGGATAGAAGCGGGGACTTTTTTATGTTTGCAATATGAAAACTGTTTCTTTAATTATTATAAAAATTAGATTAAGACCTTTAAACCTAGGTCTTCACCTTGAGTTATCAAAGCTTGAACTGTTCTGTAACAAATACTTATGTCAAAATTAAATTAATTCCCTTATTTGCCTAGGAAAAGCTGTATATTCAAAAAATCATTTACTTAAGTTACATGTCTATTTTTGTAGTACAAAAAATGAAATCACACTCTAATAAACAATAAATGTAATTTCAAATTATCTGTAATTTTTTTATAATGTAATGTTTTTACAAGTATCACATTATTTAATACTAAAAACAAAGTAGACCACTCACGACTGTACAGCAACTCCTTCACGGAAGCCTCTTGCCCGAGACACCGTCGTAATGTCAAAATAATATTCTCGCAGGTACTTTTATCTGTCGAATAGATTCTGCAAATATGATTAATATATTTTTATCTGATTAAATAAAAAAAGTGGAAATATACGCTACATAATTTATTAGACAAAATGTCCAATAGCCAGACAAATTATGCAGGGAGCTTATGTAACATACGACACGTATAATAAATTGTGCATTAAAATAAACTTTGAAAGACACATTCATTCATACATTTATTACCAGCGTCAAAGGAATACATCATCCCAATCTTCAAAATTGCTCTTAATAAATAATAAATAAATAACGCTTCACACTCATGGAACCTAGGACCCTCGGATTACCGGTCCAGTATGTTAACCATTGCACCACCCGGGTCGACATAGCCTTAATATCCTTAATATGAATTTCTTATTTTTAAGGAGTTGGATCTGCAATATTTGCTCTTACATGTACATCTAGTGCCTCTAGCAGAACGCATAGGAATTAAAATTTAACATTGATGTGCCTCCGGAAAACATACAGCATTGTTATGAAGAAGCTGTGTGTACTTAATTATAATCTATGGATAGAATTAATTCTCTTTGTCTGGGTATAGACACAAGTTTAGTTCCATCTTTTTACCGCTAGGTGTCGCCAGCAAGTTTAGGCGGGGAAAACCGCCATTTTTTATGTTCATAGCGTTGTGTACTTTCGTCGCGAGCTGCATTAAAGCTCCGAAAATACAAAATTAATCTAATTGTTCTATCTTTAAATAAGTCTAAGTGATATTACGTGCAATGTCTAATGTGTATATCCACATTTTAACGTGATTGCTTTAAATAAAACCCAGTACTAAACAAATAAAGGGTAATTTCAAGTGGCGTTAAATCGGGCGCCGGAAAATGTCCGCGAATACTCCCGATGTCGAAAACGACGGTCAAGTGGATCCAGAAGATTCACCGACCTCCGCCACCAGTGCCGAAAAGGAACCGGCGCGCAGCGCGATCTCGTCGAACTCTGAAACGTCCTCATCCAGTGACGATGAGCGCCCTCGCAAGAGACAGCGACGGGATTCAAAGGTAACCGTCGACCCACGGGTCGACGCGTTATTCAACCAGGTCAGTGCTCTTACCAGTTTTATAATGCATCAGCAAGGCATATCGAACAACAATATTACAGAAAATGCCAAACCTCCCACGTTTTCGGAACCAGACTTTCTGGTGAACCCTTCGATGACAGATTCAAAATTGATTGATTTGGGCATTTGTAAGACAGAGTTTGACGAGAAAAACCATATTAAGCCGGCTAATGAAAATAGATTAAAACAATTAATTGATCTTCAACATTTTAATTCTCCTACCTGGCAACACGTTCGCTACAAAAAAGCACTAAATGACATGATCGCTCAACCTGGTTTCTGTAATCTTAAAATCAATGATGAAATGTGTTGCCTTAATAAAGGTAAAGACTATTTAGCTCCAACAGAGCAAGTCGTAGCTGCACTAACAAACGCCTTGTTGTACCAAAGAGAATTGTTGCAGACAGGACTGCAAGGGGTGGTGAATTGGGCGCACAATAACCCAACAGAATTAAATGCCGATAATATATTTAATAAACTCACTGAAACTTTCGGAAAGTCATCTGTGTCATACAAACTGTCTGAACAATCCTTACAAATTCTTTGTGGTAAGAGGGCCGAATGTATAGAGATAAGGCGCCAACGTTTAATATCCGAGATTCCAAATAAAAATATCCAAGCTGCACTTTTAAATGTGCCACCCAGTGAAGAATTTTTATTTGACAAAACTAAATTGTCATCTTTAATCACTTCCCTCGGAGGGCCTCATTACTGGATCTCTCAATCCAAGGACAAACCCAATTTAAAGAGAAAATTTCATGAGTCAATACCATCTGGTTCTCAGTCAAATCACTATAATCAAAATAGAAATAATAAACCTTATCAAGACAATTATAAAAAACAATACAAAAAACGGGATTACAGGAATAAAAACAACAACAGCAACAACAAACAAAATTCCTTTCGAAATAACAGACCTAAGAAAATATGACTATCTGAGGCAGTTCAAAGGGGGACAACTAAAGATATTCCAACAACGATGGAAAGCACTCGGTGCCACCAAATTCATAATGTCAACTATTTCAGGTTGCCGAATACCTTTTTTCAAAAGACCTCCTCTGATCATGCCTACGAATCAAATTATGAAACAATATGCCACCAACCAGACTCCAACAATGTCCCAAGTTATTCAGGATCTCATAGATCAACAGGTACTGCAGCCTGTGGTCGAAAAAACTCCCAGCTTTATCTCCAAACTTTTTCTGCGGAAGAAAAAAGACGGATCAATAAGGCCAATTTTCGATCTGCGCGAATTAAACCACTTCGTGAAAATAAAACACTTTCAACTGATCTCTCACACCTCGATACCAGAATTTCTCCAACCAGGCGATTGGATGGTAAAGTTGGACCTTTCTCAAGCATATTTTCATGTCCCGATTGCAAAATCACACCAAACTTTCTTAAGAATCAGCTACGGAGGCAAACTGTACCAAATGACATGCCTTCCTTTTGGCCTGGCTTCAGCGCCACATCTGTTCTCTTCCATAACATGCTGGATCGCAGAGATCTTGCGTGCAGAGGGATGTCGAATAGTAGTCTACTTAGACGACTTCCTGCTTGTAAATCAAGAGCAGTCCAAGTTAAGTCTTCAGGCTGCGGAAGCCGTGAGACTTCTCAGACATTTAGGGTGGGAAGTAAACTTCAACAAATCAATCCTGACACCAACACAAGACCTGGAATACCTGGGGATCCGATGGCAAACTGCAATAAATACAATGTCATTGCCAAAACAAAAAACAAAGGCCCTCAAAAACATCCTAAATCAAACTTTGCAAAGAAGTCATGTCAGTCTTCGCCAATTACAGTGTCTCTTAGGACAGCTGAACTTTGCCAACTACGTAATCCCACGGGGCAGGTTACACTGTCGCAAAACGCAAATATTCCTACGACGTTTCAACAAAAAACGCCCTCGGCACAAGTTGAAAATCCCACGTCTTGTCCATCAAGAGTTGGTTTGGTGGCTCGGAGCCACTCAACAAATCTCACCAATACACAACCCGCCTGCAACCCACTTTCTAGCGACGGACGCTTCAGACATTGGTTGGGGTGCTCAACTAGATGGAATACTAGTATCAGGTGTATGGACACCTCAACAAAAGAGATGGCACAGCAACAAAAAAGAACTGTTTGCTGTGATGGCAACAATAGGGAAGAACCTAAACCTATTGAAGGGTTCGCACGTACAAATCCTATCAGACAATCGGACCCTGATAGCCTATATACGAAAGGAGGGAGGAACAAAGTCATTGACACTACTAACTCTAACATTTCAACTCCTACAATTAGTCGACAAGTACAAAATAATACTGTCAGCTCATTATCTCCCGGGGAGGTACAATATAGTAGCAGACAGGTTATCACGAAGGAAACACCCAGCAGAATGGCATCTGCTACCCAAAGCGACTGCGGAAGTCTTTCAGAAATGGGGTTATCCGGAAATAGACCTATTTGCATCTCGAGAGAGTGCTGTGGTAAAAAGATACGTATCCATAGACTGGAGAGATCAATCAGCAGACTACATAGATGCTTTCAGCAGACCATGGAGTTACAGGCTAGCATGGGTATTCCCTCCACCCAGTCTACTTCCCAGAGTTCTGTCACACCTAAACAGCGCCAAGGGAACTTATCTAATAGTAGCTCCAGAATGGCCAAAGGTTTATTGGCTCTCCGATCTGAAGTCTCGAGCGTTAGAACATCCAATCGAAATCCACAATCTAATGGAAACCTTAGTGGACCTAACAACGTCGCAACCACCTCCACAAGTACAGACACTAACCCTGAAAGTCTGGAAAATTGGGGCTGGGGTGAATTAATAAAGAAGTGGCCGATACAAGAAAAAGAACTATTGAAGAAGAGTTGGCGCCAGTCCACTCTGTCGACATACTTACCCGCGATCAAGCGATGGCTTACATGGTGCTCGGAGTCCAGGGTCAACTCTAAAACCCCACAGCCGGAGGACGTTGCAAGATTCTTAGTAACTCTCTTCCTGAAGGAAAATTTATCCTACAATACTATACTAGTACATAAATCAGCTGTTTTCACCTTTTGTGGTCCTCATGTAGATAATCAGTCCTTTTCTAATTTTATCATTAAACATGCTCTTAAAGCAATCGGAGTTGCAAAACCAAAAGAAATCAGAGCTCCTTTTACATGGGATCCCAGATTAGTGCTAGATTGGCTATCAGTAAATCCTCCTAAAGATTCCCTATTTGATTTATCCCGAAGGACAGCGACAGTACTTTTGTTGGCATCAGGCCGCAGAATACATGATCTCACCTTATTAAAAATTACTAATGACAACTATTTTGACAACGGTGAAAATATCTTTTTAATACCATTTTTTGGTTCTAAAACAGATACACATTCTTATCGCCAATCAGCATGGATGTTTACAAAACATGAAAATCAGAATATTTGCCCAGTAACTTTAATTAGAAGTTTGATAGAAAAAATAATGCCTAGAAGGTCGGAAGTTGAAGACCTAGGGAATCTCTTCATCACAGTGTGTGGTAAAACAAAAGCTGCCTCACGTACTGTAATTGGAAATTGGGTACGCACTGTTCTAAGAGATAGTGGAATAAATTCTTCTCCAGGAAGTTGTAGATCAGCAGTAGCTTCCCTGAGATGGTTAAATAATCAACCAATTGATGATATACTCAGTTGTGGCAATTGGAAATCATCTAATACATTTTATAATCATTATTGTAAAGTAATTGAGATTCCTAAGAATAATATTAATAATTCTTTTTTCAAAACATTTACTCCAATTTAATCTAAATGTTAATAGATAGTGCTAAAACGATTAATAATATGTTATGTTCCTTCTGATTTTTGACTAATAAATTAGCTATTATAAAACATTTCAGATATATTTTATTTTTCTCTATTTCTCATCACAATCATCATAGCGTTATGTAAACCTTTCACCAGCAGATAACAAACACGTCTTCATAACAATGCTGTATGTTTTCCGGAGGCACATCAATATAACGGTTTTACATAACAATAAAACCGATATTATGTGCCGAAAAGGAAAACATACAGCATTGCAGGAAGCTCTTCCTGGTGAAGACTATGAACATAAAAAATGGCGGTTTTCCCCGCCTAAACTTGCTGGCGACACCTAGCGGTAAAAAGATGGAACTAAACTTGTGTCTATACCCAGACAAAGAGAATTAATTCTATCCATAGATTATAATTAAGTACACACAGCTTCTTCATAACAATGCTGTATGTTTTCCTTTTCGGCACATAATATCGGTTTTATTGTTATGTAAAACCGTTATAATAAATAAATTAAATACACATAAAATATGATATGTGTGTGAAGTGCCCACAGAACCATCATTATACTTTGCAACATTTCAATCGATAATCTACAGTACGCGCGCGAGTTGAATGTAGTCGGGGCCTGAGGTAAAGAACGGGCGCATCTCCCCCCGTTATCTGCACGCCTCCCCGTACGTGCCTATAGTGTAGTGCAGTCCTTGATAGTTATCGTACGTGTTGTCGTCAGTTGCCTGTGCTAGCGTTCGTTGCGAATACGTGTTAATTATTGTTTTTAATAATGACGGATCCGAGTCCATCGACAAGTTCTGATAATAAAAAACGTGTTTTTATTCATCGCCAAGCACGAGAAATGGCGAAAAATGTCCTACAGATGTGTGTTGAAGAAAAGAAGAACAATAGTTTGACTTTCACTTTAAACAATGCATTCGATCGGGCAAGCCGGTATACTGGAATTTCTAAGAGGACATTGGCTGCTATTCAAAATGAAGCAAAAAAGGGGCCCCTTTGTTCGTCTTCTAAAAAGAAAAGACTATGTAAAAAAATCACAAATTTAAACGTCGACGATTTTGATCGAAGTGTGATACATAGAATGATCGAAGAATTTTATTTAACTTAAAAAGTTGTTCCGACCTGCATCAAGCTCCTAGCAGCTATTCGAGACAAAATCGAGTTTCTATGGGGAGTGACATGTTTAAGAAAATTATTAAAAGAGATGGGATACAAATGGCTTAAATATCATAATAAACGTAAAATTTTGATGGAAAACCAGTTATCGCATATGCACGATCAAATTACTTACCGAAAATTCGACAGTATAGGCAAGAGGATCGAAATATTTTCTTTTTGGACGTAACGTGGTTAGATAACAACCCCACTTATAAAAAATGTTGGAGAAATGAAATCATCGACGCAGTGTTGACGGATAAAAGCTCTACAAATAGGCTCATTCTTGTTCACGCAGGATCGAGAGGAGGGTTTTTAAATGGTGCAAAGTTACTTTTTAAAGGTACCACGTCAGATGATTACCATAGGCAGATGAACAACATTAATTTTGAGAAGTGGGTCACTGATATGTTGATTCCTAATCTACCCAAAAACAGCGTGGTTGTGATGGATAATGCACCATACCATAGTGTACAAGAAAATAAAGTCCCAACAAAGTCAAGCACCAAAACAGTAATGTTGGAATGGCTAACCAAAAACGTGTAAGCTTCATTTACAATGAGAAAAGACCAACTTTTTCGTTTGGTTGAGTTACAAAAACCTACGGAAAAAACTTTTAAAATCGACGAATTGATAAAAAGTCACGGTCATATTGTAATAAGACTACCGCCATACATGTGCGACCTCAACCCAATCGAGTTGGCTTGGGCGAAGATAAAAATAATAGTGAGGGATCATAATGTTACTTCCGATTTCTCCTTAAAAAGATTAAACGAAGTTAGGGAGCTGGCACTCAGTCAGGTCACAGAGGAAGATTGGCGTGGCTTCGACGATCACGTCATAATTTCAGAAGAAAATTATTGGCAAAGAGATGGATTAATTGAAGATACTATAGATCGCCTAGTAATTGAGGTTAGCGACGGGGAGGATAGTGACACGGACTCAAATATGTCTGTCATTTTAGAATCAGATTGTGATTAATTTTTGTATTGTTTAATTTTTTAATTTGATCTCTTTGTGTACGATATTATATTTAATAAAAATGTATAATAGTTATTACCTTATTTTAATGATGATTACCAATATTGTGTATGTTGTACTTTTTATGTAATAAAAACCGCAAACAAACAGACACTTCTCCTGTTGGAACTATATTACTGTTGGCTATAGACCACTTGTACTAGTACATTGTTTACTAGTAACTTTGATATTTAATAAACATATATTAGGTACTTTGGAATTTAAGTGCAATAAAGTGTATATATAATACTATAAAATGCGAATAAAGCGTATAAATAAAACTATAAAATGATACTAAATAACAAAGTTAAAATATATCGACACTACTCATTATCGAAATAAATCATTCTAATTAGGTCACAGCACTATCGCATTCCTAAGCTCTGCATTCAACTCGCGCGCTTACTGTAGATAGTAATCCCAAAACAACGTTACGTTAAAGTTGATTCGGATGGAAATATTGCAACTATAAGAAACAACAATAACGCTTTCTTTTTCTCTATTTAGGGTGAAAAAACAAGAGTTTGTAAATTGTTGTCAAAAATATTTTCGACTTTCGAGTTTTTTTTAATCATTGCATTTTTTTTATCATAGCATTGGAACAACGAGGTGAAGTTTACTCCAGGCGAGGTGTTAAATAAAAAAAACGTTCTAGTAACGAGGCCAAATATCTCGGTAAATTTATAAAAAGGCAAGATCTCAGCCAGTATTCACGGCAAATAAAGAGAAATCTATATTAAAAGCGTGTGCAAAATGCTCGGGAGTGGGGATATCCCCTTACAACCTTGGGATTCACTAAAGTACGTTTAGGTAGGCAAGGTAGAATAATTTACAGATTCAAAAACAACCTTTCTGGACAAGATTGGGCATACTCCCTATTAAAGGGTCACAGAACAAATATTCCCAACTGTTATCTACTAAAGTTAAACGAGATTGCGCTGCAGTATCTCCGGAAAGTATCGAGGAATATTTCAATAATCTTAAAAACACTTAAGAAGATGTACCTCCCAGAAATATTTTTAATTACGACGAAGAAAGGTTTGTAACATGTGTTTCTGTATTTTTTTTGCAATTTCTGAAAACGTTTGCGTTTCATTTAACAAATAACACATGAGGTGTTATTGCGGAAAATACGCGATACGGTAATAAAGGTTTCCCCCCTCGTCATCAAAAAAAAAACAAGTTACAGGACATAGTGAACTGCCATTCCGAAGTCTCGCAGCACGCTTCGGTGCTTCTTCGTGTACTGGAGAACCATTCGGAACCGCGTCCGTATTAGCAAGTTGTGTAAAAAAAAGGTTCGATAACTTGTCGTTTGCGTTGTTCTGCTTGCGGTGCAACTCTTGATTTAGAATCCATTAAGAAAATGAAGATCGCCCAGAGACTTCCCAATACAGTGCCACAAATCAGTATAGAATTGTGGTATTGTTTTGAATGTGAGAGCGATATAGAAATTTAGGTTGCAACCAAAATCCAGTAATTAATATTGACAGCGATAGAACATAGAAGGAGGGCGAAAAATCTCACGTTAGACTTGACGATATATCCGAAATAGAGTATGTAAAGATCATTAAAGCGCTTAGGCCGGCCACCGGAGGTCATGTTGCAGTAAAAATCCCGGCTACTGTATAAAAAGGTTTCCCCCTGTTCATAAAAATGCTTGTGGTATAACATTCGATATAGAACGCATTAAGAAAATGAAGACCGCCCAGAGACTGCCCAATACCGTGCCACAAATCGGTATAGAGCTATGGTATTGCTTAGAATGTGAGAGCGATATAGAAATTTGGGTTGCAACGATAATCCAGTAATTAATATTGACATCAATAGAAGGAGGGCGAAAAAACTAACGTTAGACTTGGCGATACATCCGAAATAGAGTATGTTAGATCAATAAAGCGCTGAGGCCGGCCACCGAGGGGTTATGCTGCGGTAAAAATCCCCGCTACTGTATAAAAAGGTTTCCCCCTGTTCATAAAAATGCTTGTGGAGCATCATTCGATTTCGAATGCATTAAGAAAATGAAGACCGCCCAGAGACTTCCCAATACCGTGTCACAAATCGGTATAGAGCTATGGTATTGCTTAGAATGTGAGAGCGATATAGAAATTTGGGTTGCAACGAAAATCCAGTAATTAATATTGACAGCGATAGAAGATAAAGGCGCGCAATAAAACTAACGTTAGAATTGACAATGTACCCGAAATAGAGTATTTAAGCTCATAAAAGCGCTGAGGCCGGCCACCGGTGAGATACCTTGTGGTAAAAATCCCCGCTACTGTAAAAACAGGTTTCCCCTATAATATATTCCCAAATTTGTATGATGATACTGAAAATGTAGTTGTAGGCAATGATCACGCTGAACTAGCGGAGAAATGCCAACTAGCTATCAACAGAACATTTAATTGGACGAAGAACTGGCGAATGAAGCCATAAGAGAAAACCCTGCACATTGACTTTACTATCAGCTAAGCTAGCTGTTAGTAAAGTCAATGTGTGTACATTTTAATGTTTATTATGTAACGGGTACTCACGATACGTTGGTTAATTATGCCAATGTCAATGTGTGTATGTGTAAAGTAATTTAATTATTATTCAAAGTACACCACAATTTCTAACATACCATCACGTTTTTTAATTCATTGTTTTTACTTATTATTATATTATTGTGCTATCACAACAGTATAATAATTTATCCTATGATAAGGTCACTTAGTAGCAAAAGTTGATTGCACTGCTGCTGCTGCTGCCAACAAAGGTCCATCGTCATCTACTCTTGCTGTTCCTGTTGAGGTGCTTTCTCCGGTGCCAAAAGGAAGTTTTATTAGTGGCCAAGGGAAACAAAAACCTCGACAGAGCTCGTTGGTGTTCACTTATACTCCCAATATGTTAGAAATAAAATCCAAAAATCAAGCCAAAGCTACCTTAATTCAGAGGAAACGCAGTCACCAAAAATTTATTTAAAGAAAATGACGAGCATGTAAACTCTCCTAATATTTGTCATGAAGATGAAGACGATTGTGCTTGTATTTACTGCAACAACCTTTATTCCAGGTCTAAGCCAGGAGAAGACTGGTTGAGGTGCTTACAATGTTAGCTTTGGTCTCACGCTTCTTGCGCTAATGTTCCAAGAACAACTAAGCGTTTCATTTGCGAATTATGCCAATAATTTAGTACCTATTATATATAAGTCATTTTGTCCATTAGCAATATGTCATTTTGTTCGAAGCATATGGACAAAATGGATTATGATTGATCTCAGTATATCCTTTTTATATTTTTTTTTTGTTGATTTTATGCTAAAAATGTTTATTAATTTCGGTAACTGAAGGACCAAAGATGATTATTGTAAGCTATGGATGTGCTGTGAACTGCCAATAAAAAGTTATGACACATAAACAAAACTATATGTCATTTCGTACATACTTTCACTACACACAAACTGATATTTATTTTAAGGTAAAGTATTTAAAGGCACAATGTAAACTTTGACAGAATCATAGATGATCCTACTAACGTCGGAACACAATACATTTAGATGTATCTTAAGCATTTCAATTGATCCCATTTGATTTCTCAGAGATTTAAACATTAGTACCTACTAGTAATAGATTCAATAACAATCAAAGGCAACACAATAACAGAATTATCTTCAATAACTCACTAAAATTATGGTAGCCCAGACTCAGAAGGACATACAAAAAAGGAAGATGCGTCAAGAATGAATACTCTTATCGAGAAAACCAAGCAATATATGCACATTAACACATTGTACATAACAACATTGTACACACCGAGGCAAAAGTATAGGAAAGGGACTAGTTTCGTCTGCCCAGGAATTCACCTAAGTGGAAAATGCATGAGGGAATGGCCGAATCATGCAAAAATCTGATGTCTGCTCTATAGCAAGTCATAAATAGAGACCTATTTTTAGGTAAAATATTGAAAGACACAATGTATACTTTGGTAAAAACTATTGAATTGGTATTTAGAAATGACTTCAATAGGCCCACTAAATTACATTTGTGATTGTGTAGTTATGTTAACCTCCCGGTCAATCAGGAGCAATCAGCAAAGATTCCATAGTAACAGGATTATTTTAGAGGAAATATGTAAAAAACAAAAAAGATAAAAACAACCTGCAACGAGTGAAGACACAGAAGGCGAAATAGAAATTTGAAT
>DWPV01003854.1:0-14517 GCA_018251915.1 Urbanus proteus proteus
CAGCCGGTAAATGTTTAGTGATGGGTCGCCATAATGTCGTCTATAACTTGTAAAACAAATTACGGAATTTAGGGTAAAAAATGCGTATAAATAATCCTTTTATAAAAGTATATAGCAAAGTCTTGTCCGCGTAGTCCGAATCTTTTTCAAAAAGACTACTTGTAATTGGGCAAATCTTAAAAATAGGCAGATAAAATGAAACATACTGTATAATACTCGTATATTCGGTGTCAAACATGAAAGTATGTAGGTATTTGCTCGGCTTGGCGTGGGCACTGCGGTACCACCAGAATAGTGTACCTAGTGTTCAGAACAAGTGAAGAAAAATCTAAAAACGGATTAAAGATTTTCAAGGGAATGTAGGACTTTGTGATCTACTGTTTGCGTAAGATAATGAGTCACACATGGGTGGAGTTTGAAGCGGAAATGTGAATTAATAATGTATGCTGTAGAAATATTTAATACTCATATTTTTCTGTACATAAATGATTGTATGTATTGCTAAGTAATTTGTATAATTTGCTTAACCGTGTTATTTTGAGAATGAGTCGGTTAATTAAGATTTAACATTAATGCAGGTATTTAAATATCATACATGATAATTCAATATTGTAGAAACATAACCAACAAAATGTTACCTGCAAATTATGCAGGCATCTAACAAAATAAGTATTTCGATTGAACCCACTTCAATAGTTTTGATTATTATTTCAGTTTCATCCCTCTGAATTTCCCCAATATTCAAATAGTTACGGGAGCGTGCGTTGATGAACCCATATTGGTTTCATTTATACGTTGCCGAGGATCTCGTTAACGCAGCGAGCCGGTATAGCGAGGACCGAATCTCTGCTATTTATCTATCAGTTACATTGCAATATTTGAACGCATAAATTCTACATATTTTACAGCAATATTGAATAACTCTGATAGTGTAGCTGTCTGTCTGTAGTGTAACAGTCTGCTGGTAGTGTAGCGTTGCTGTGTTTACGCGAAGAGCAGCAACACATCTATGATCGATCTAGATAGGACATCCGTTTTATGTGCGAGGGGTTGGATCTTAGACCCGTAATTTAATTTTAGGCCAAAAAAAACCTAATATTAATACTGTGCTGCTAATTATTAAATGATGTCTCTCACTTGGTATGTTATTCCGCTTAAATCATGAAAGATACAGACAGCAGGAAGTGGCATAGGAACCGATTAGTATGGGAACCGCTGTAGCCTAACAAACACATAGAAATCAGTACCTAATCGTATTCTTACCACTAAGTAATCTACATTTTTATTGGTTGAATGAAGGAAGTTTTACACAAATTTTACCACCCGTAAAACAAAATTTTACGCATTTCATTGACTGGCAAGCATTGATGTTAAGTGTGGTAAACTGATCATACTGGTAGTCGCCTCAATTCGCCCACATTCCACTTCCTGTTGTCTCTTTGTTTCATGATTTAAATCATACCATTGATGATGTTGCATTTTTACCGATAAATAATATAATATAAACTCCTCAACGAGGTTTGTTCACGAGGATTATACCACGATGAATCAGTTGCCTTACAATAAAAAATAATAATAATTGTGTTTTTAAACAAAGATGGTACGTGTGAGGACTATTGAGCGCCTATTTATCAAATAATAATTACCACCATTGTAAAATTAGAGCCATTTACATTTTTATTACATGACAATATGACTAAATTGTGGACATATTTAATATAGCAATATCCACCCAAGTTGAGGCCTTATAAACACAAAAAAGAAAAAGAAAAGTGCTTAATTTGTATCACGATAACTGAATTGAGTATAACCTGGGGCATTTGTAAAGGCATATACTTTTCATCATTTTATTACCACGCTACGGGAAGTCATGTGAGAGTTATTAAAAGGTAGCCTCGTCACACGGAATGCACCACGGCTTAAGATTTTCACTCGCAAAAATGGCCGAGCAGCATTGAAAATAAAAGTCAACGAAGTCACAAGCGTACACGGATTTCATTCACGTAAAATTTAAATATAATTTGCCGGTGGTTAGCCTGTAAACGAGGGAGAAACAACAAGAACATCGCATCACGACTTCGTACCAAAATAGTTCCAAAAATAATAACCTGTGAACTGTTGTGTGTGAACTTTTTACTTTAGATACTCCACGTATTTTAAGCCAATTAGGGTTGTGCTTCAGTTATATTAGCGCACACTTTAGACAAGACAATAAGTTTTGTTAGTTACTACAGTATGGCGTACAACGGAAAGAGAAATAAAGCCATTAGATCAGTTACATTTTCAATATTTGTAAAGTTTTTAACACATTTTTAGTTACACAAGCACTAAATTTTTACGCAAATATTTGATTTCAAAATATTCTATATTATTATAAATGTAATATTGGAGGTTTTAAAGGTGTTGAAACGAGAAAAATACAGTTTCATATCAAGGTTGGTGAACATTTGAACGTCGTTACTGGAAAAGCAATAAGCCCTAGAGGCAAAATACGCGTAATTGACACTTAAGCGACGTTTAAAGTTACATTTTTTTTGCAAAAATTGAATCTCCCGTCGCTGCAAAATATTGGATTTTGTAGGTCAGCGAGCTTGCACGGACCTGAAATTCAATTTTTGCAAATATCGCAAACATATTAAGATATAAATCATATTAGTAACCCCAAATTACACCGTAACTGGTGTATCTATTTGGTTTAGAGAATCCGCAGGGCTTCCTAAGCATAATAACGTTCGTCAAAAGTTGAAATGATTTTCGTAAAAGCTCCGACATCTACGTTATTCCGTCCCGATAATCTCGTAACTGAAAAACGGGTGTGGAATTTCGGGGCTTAGTTTTTAGCGTCGGAGTTGCCTACAATTATTTTAGGCAAACAAACTACCTAAAAAGGCAGTGGTTCTGTCGCAGGGCGGTCGTTAGCGAGTCTAGGACGTGTAGAGTGGTAACAAACTGTATCTTGTTGACTAGAGAAATACTTGTTGTATTTCTCTAGTCTGCGTCGTGTTAAAATGATTATTAAGTTGGATTTCAGCTAGAATTCTCAGTAGAATTCTAAATATCTAAGTACATGCTACAACAGGTACTTCTCAGTTTAGTATACAAATAAATAAAATTGAAGTTTCTGTTTGTGATTTCAAAATAACATTTTTTTACTTAATGCATCTGAAAGTATACACGATACCTATAACGAAAATGTAATTTAAAAAATTGTCGGTCTGTCTGACTGTTTGGCTAAGGTAAATCTAAACGGCTGGACCAATTTTGATAGGACTTCCACTTATAGCTGAATTTCTAAGGCGTAACATACTCGTGCATGCTCGCGACGTCGCGGGAGAGCAGAATCACATTTAAGTTTAACTATGGGTTCTTTTTTACTTTTTAAACGCGAGTAAAACCGCGGGGATCAGCTAGTCTAATATAAACGTCGTCAGCTCATTGCTATCCCACTGATGGGCATCCGTTTCTATAAGACAACAGACAGATTTTAAAAGACTTGCTTACATTTATTACAGTGCGGTTTTAAATATAGATAGCTGAAATAAACAAGAATTTACCGAGTCATGGTTTATTTATCTACATAAATAATTGACATAACTTGATTACAAGTCGCCGCAGACAACCCTTGGAAACGCGAAGAAAGGGTCTCTTGGCCGCGTCAATTGATTGATGAGTTTAATGAAACCAGCGAAGATTATACTCTATAGATGCTTTATAAATACATATAAATTGTGATTAAAAAGTAATATTGAAATCTTTTTAGTAGGTAAACATGGTTTGTGTTCGTCCAGTGGTTGAATATCGATCTCCATATAAATATTTTAAAAATAAACAAATAACAGAAGCTCGTCAATTAATACCAAAAAGTTTTGAATGCTGTCTGGTATTTAACTATGGATAGATTTCCACTCCAAGAAATTAAGTATGTAGATGTGATGTCATTTTTTTGAAAAATAAACTGTTTGTTTTTTGACTTGTGATCTTTTTGTATTAAACTGGCGAATTATATGACAACTGTTTAATACCATTCATAGCAATAAGTCGTGGATGGCATTTTCTTAACCATGTCCAGTTGTCGAATGTCTTGGTGCCCAGTAATATCTGTTTCAGAATAGATTCCTAAGATCGATAATCCAAGGTAAGTAACATTTTACTACATTGATGAAGGTCAATTAATGCTAAAATCATTTCTATGTTACTCGACCATAACAAATTAAATATGCACGAAGTTTGAGTGAATAATATTTTCGTCTTATCACGTTATATCATTTGAAGGCGAGATTATAATGTTATGAATAATATCTCAGTTTTGCAATTATATCTTCGGTTTGATTTCAACAGGCGGGTTTATTGGAGATGGAAGATAAGTGTTTGTTGGTTAAGTGATTGACATTATTCAAGCAGTAGCTAGCTCAACGCAGCTATTTCAACGTAAACCAAAAATAATTAAATTAATTTATGTTATTTTTGGACGGTCAAACCGTTTCGATAATTCGTTAATGGACGGAACTAGTTATTGTGATATTTACACAAATTCATTTTTTATGTAAGTGTTTTAATGTATTTATTTATTTAATGTAGTCGTAAGGTAACAAAACTTTATACTGTGTAAGTACCTACTAAGTGGCTCATCAGTTCTGTAATTATTTTTGTTATTATTTAATCGAAACATTGAAAGTAGCAAACCAGTCCACCCGAAGCTTGCCTTCGGATTTATCTGAAGTCAATCGCAGATGCGAAGCTACTCCTGTAGACGTAGCCGATCAGTAATTATCACCTCTGTAAAATATTTTCTACACTAAAATATTGTCAGCGTATTTTGAAACACCGAGAGAAATAAGATGTCCTGTGTACAACCAGCAGATCTAGTTCAATTACACTGATTTCCGACGAGACTCGACTGTGGATTACTCGTGTTTTAACGACTAGTTGGGCCAGACGGTTTCACGTGCGTTTTATGAAATTAAACATAGTAGGTATAGCTACATATAATCATGTGCCTCCAATATTTTTTTAACCATGACTAATAGCACCTGAAATGAGCGCCCGTGACTGTGTATAGGTGTCTATAGGGCGCATAAGTTCTTTTGCCTTAATTTCTTTCGAACCCAAATTTATTTTTTAAAATAAAATTTACGTCTTATACCTTTAGTTATTTGTCAGTGAAATTCCTGCCAAAATCGGTTTAATCGTTTCAACTACCGGACTAACCGAACAAACAGACAGACTGACAAACATTTTAATTATATTTTATAACGATGTATTTATTTGTATAAATATAACGCTGCTATTTTGGTAACACAGACAGACAATTTTTGTTTATCTGTAGACATAATCTCTCGTCTAATGCGATTAAGAAAAGCTCTAGTGAGATTCCGCGTTGTCTAAGTACAGGAAACAATCATTTTCTGAGTAAGGTAGTATATGTTAACCTATAACTTTACTTAGACTTAGAAAAATGTCAGTTACAATAAGTAGATACTTAAAATTTAAAAAATACGCAAAGGTTTTGTTTTGGAATCCTCTATGAGCAAGCTCCATTCACATACCTGGCCTACTACGCATGAAATACGCTTTAATTTTTTCCTCCATATTATTATCCCGAAAAATAATAACAATTTCAATCTGACACTACACTATTAGATAATCCAAAAATGCCGACAGAACGTACTACGTACGGAATGTTGCTATGCTGCAAGTTCCGTTCGAATGCTATTGAATAACATACATGGGTAGGGTTGGCTCTATACTGTGATATAAAATATTAAACAATACTTATGGTGTACGTACGTTACGTACTTATAGTTTAAGTTAAAATATATAAATAGCAAAAAACAACGAATTCATTCAAATACTTTTCTCACAATTTCTAGTTTAAAGCAAATAACAATTACCTATTATTTCATTGCAGAAATAGGTAAATAACTACATAATAAAAGAAAGCAAAGTGCACATATCTAATTTTTAATGCCAAAGTAAAATCACTTACAAAGTAACCTAACTTTTCTCATACTACACAAACAAACTATCATTCGTGTACCAACAAACTTGTAAAGTTTAAATACATTTTTATAGCTCATAGATACGTTGTCAACCCTAGAGCCGCACAAAGCGAGTACTAGCGAACACTAGTGCCCTAAAGCGTGGCTCGGAGCCGCAACAATCACTTTACCACCACAATCCCGGTATTTGCCGGCCCGCTGGCTTCAGGAGGGCGTCTGAGTGCGATGCTGCTTTCCACCGGACGGATTGTTCCGCAACCGGTGAAAGCCGCCGTAAGCCCGTATTTCGCGATGTATATTCCCCGATGTTCGTACTGAGTACTAAACTAAGCTACTTAGTAGGTACTATAATCGAAACGCATCGTATATTAAGTACTTTATTACCTAACGATGATTATTATGAATTTGTGTTTAAGCCAACCTCACAAGATCCGAGAACATAATCACAAATTTTATGCCGGAAAGTTCTTAATGTAATATAATTTACTATTGCCTAAAACCTTTTATTTCTACGAGACCCATGTCCAGCAATGGGAATTGAGACCGAGACTACGGTTCGTCCTAGTGCAATGCCTTTATTTACTTTGCTCAATGGAACTAGAATTGTCTAGAATTCCACCGACATCTAATGAAGCCGTGTTAATCACAAATCCGATATCTAATTTACTGAGCGTCGCTCGAAGTACGTGAGCTTCGATTCAGAAGCTATGTGACCAATCAGTTGTTCCGGTGCATTCCGGGAACAATGCATATAGGAGAATAGGTCTTATATCCGCTCTGGTAGGTTATCTTCGTAGTGATTGTTTACTATTACCGTCACAATGAACAATGAAGAGCAAATAACCTCTTAAACGTGGGTCCGAGGTTTTTCTAGTGTCACTTGCTAGACCAGTAAAAGGAAAACTTCGCAAGGAAAATTAAATACCAAAGGATTCTTTGAATGAATAGTTGCTCGTATGCAGTGCAGATGCTCGAAGTGCATCAATTGGCATTTGGTTATCGCGGTGGAGATCCTCAAATTTGTATGACGTCTAGCAATTCGTATTTGGTAACTGCGGTGGACTACGGCCTAAACCAATAAGAATCATTCAGAGAAGACTCACGCCCTGTAGTAAAGTAGCAACGGGACAAAGACAAAGTCAAACTTGTATATTCGCACAATGGCTACGAGAGTAGGTCTTTACACGCAGCCTGCAGTTGAAAGGATTTAAATTAAAATCTCCCCCAGTCAAAGGGAATTATGCGGTGGATTGTATAACTGTAGGCTATTATGAAAAATATTTTCAATAATAAAGACGGCAGGAATCAATTATGTTTCTCTGTAAGTAAAGAAACGTCACTTAATGCTATTAATTGCAATGTTGATACCTAAATTCACAATTTTTATAACATTAATACTATAGCATTCTCTTATGACAAATAACGTTTATTTTTAATATGGTTTCCTACTGACAACTCTTTAATAAATTAATAAGTAATGTAACCACCATGTAACCACTGAGGTTGCGAAACGAGCGAAAATATTTAATTTAAAGAAAAATATATTTTTCTTTACAAATTACAAATGGGTAAAAGATAATGTGCAAATACCAGCGAACATGATTATTTATTATGTCGAAGAATGAACTGCATACATACAGTTTACTCGTTTCTTAGTTTAATTACTCAGACATTTATTTAGTCGAAAAGATTTTTTTATAAGTTACTACTTACAGCCGTGTTATTATAATCTACCGTGAGAAAATATTTTTCTAACATAGGTATTCTTCGACTTCACTAGTATATTATCATTGGTAAATATATATTATACATAATACATATTAAACGCCAACAGTTTGTAGCTTTAAGCAAAATTAAATTTTGTTCAAAATATAGACACGTAAGCACAAACAGTTGCCAATAATATTTGAAACGTGATATTTCAAATCAAATTCCCCCCAAAATTAAAAATTCTACACCATTTTTATGAATTTGTTTATTTCATTTAAACTATATAAGTTTAGTCAACTTTTACCTTTTTGATAAATAATTACTAATACTACCAGTCTGCTTTTGCGTGCGTGCGTGTTTAGTCGAATAGTAGTAAATTTCTGAATAATCGCCCGAATCAAATGAATTCTGTGATTTGAAGTGCATGGTTGACAAAAGGAATGCTGTGGAAAGGGGTAATAACTTCCGTTTGAATAAATGCAATAATAATATGCACAGCAGCATAACTATCAAAACGAAGTAATTCTACCTACAGTCACTACTTAGTCTGTCATCTCTAGTACTAGAATATATTATCTCTATGGCTCTCTAATATGAATTTTATAAAATACCTACTAGTATCACGAACAGATAATTGATAACATTAATATCATTGGAGAAACAAGATAGGCGTCTGTTTTTAAACCAATTTCAAAAAGGAGGAGCTACTCAATTCGGCTGTATTTATTTTTATTAAAATAGTGTAATCGGGAAATAGCGAAAAACTCATAGGATAAGCTTTCATTTCGTTTGGTTTTTGCGGCGAATATACCGTACCAGGCGTGAATAAGTTGATAAGTCGAAATTGGTCATTTTACAGGGCAGCCATTTTAAACTTTGAGTTTTATCTGCACATCGTTGTTTTATGTTTTTAAATACTTTTTTATTGCAATATTATTATATTATAGGAATTTTCGGATATCATAAGCATATATTTTATATAAATTTACGGTATTTGAACATACCTAATGTGTAATTAAAAAAAAAATGCAAGTCGACTTATCAACGTATTCACGCTTGGTATGGTACTTCTACCTTTGTTTTTTATTCTAAGGTGTAGTATTCATTCTAAATTTTATTATTACTTAGGTACATTTCAGAGATCAAAATAGTTTCACCGTTAGAGCAGATAAACTTCATAACTGCGTTTACCAAGTCTGTAACGACACCCACCGTTCGTTCATTGAATAATTTACTTAGTCCTGTAGTTCGCTTGTGATAGACCGTGAACTTGTTAGTTTCGCTTCAACACCGCCTTTGAACTCTGTTAGTACACTAAATCTAATAGACTATACCTCGAGTGTCATGTCACCATCATTACCATTCAGATATGGGTTCAATTTTAACCATTGTCCGCTTCTTTGGCTAAATGCCGATTGGAAATCTTTTCCCACGTTTTAGCAGTATTTGAAACAGAAATCCCAGGTACATAGATTTTCTCATGGGATTGTCCATCAGTGTTAAACTATTATTACAAAAAGACTATAAGGACTATTGTATATTCGTTTATTAGTTTATTTTTGTATTATTTGTATACATGAGCAATATCTCAATATATCACCATCATTTTACTAGAAATGATTCATGATATCACAAGGAAGCTACACGACGAACATGAAACTATTTTGTTCAAATGTATATACTCGTATAGGAACAAAACCAGTTGAATACATTAAATAGCTGCAACGTTGAGAACCAACTAACTTCGCGGATGGATTCACCAACTTTGTCTGTGAACAATGGAGTTAAATGCAGCTTTTAAAAAGATTTAGTAAAATTTTAAATTTCACATTCATCCTGCGATTTTAGCTATAGAGCGAATTATTTATCGACTAGTAGTTATATTTTTTATACCAAAACACTTTTAAATAGTTAAGATAAGATATGCTTTACGCGCTAATGTGTTATTATTAATTACATAGATACTATGTGAAATTGTCAAAATATAGCTACATAGGTAAGTTTAAGGGTTGTCCGTGTAGTTACGGGACCAGAATAGGGCTACGGCATCCCCTGCCTGCCATAAGTGGCGACTAGAACAGCGCTCTTCCGAGCTGAGCCCGATGGGGCAACGCACTCAGAGGACTCCGGATGGCGTTCCTTGCTGAGACCACGGAGTCCTCTTCGCAGCGCTGAAGACGGCCACCGAGGCTTTTAGACCATGCCGTATCGGTTCTGAATAGCTTTTAAAATAGCTCTGCAGATGGCCAAATGGGTCTTCCTAACCTGTCCAAATTTCGTGAATCTAATCGGTTCTAAAGAGCTTTTAGAATAGCTCTGCAGATGGCCAGAAGATTCCTGTCCTGTCTAAATATCGTGAGTCTAGCTTAAATAGTTTAGGTTTTTAGTCACTTAGTAGCTCGCAATATAAAATTGC
This sequence comes from Urbanus proteus proteus, assembly GCA_018251915.1. Lineage (NCBI taxonomy): Eukaryota > Metazoa > Arthropoda > Insecta > Lepidoptera > Hesperiidae > Urbanus > Urbanus proteus. The sequence continues at coordinate 10,126 of DWPV01003854.1, forward strand.
CAGTTAAAAATTATCATTACATAGATAAATTATCAATAATCCGATAAAAAAAATTAAATTAATCACATCGATTATTTTTTAACTGTCATTTCGTTTCCTTGATTCTATAATTGTATTAAAAATAAACTTATCTATATACAGGTTGAAGTTTTAAAATTGGCGAATCAGAAGGGATATTTTTTTATATACGGGATATATTTTTTTAAAAGTTGCATACTTGGATGGATGGTCAGAAACAATGTGGAATAGTGAAGAATACTTATAGCAGATTTTGATAAAAATTTAATCGATTTTGAATTCGATTTAAAAAAATCTATCTCGGGATACATCTTTCCCGAATTTTAAAGAAAAATCACCCTGTATTATTGCGTCATCTGATAGTGTTACTTGTAACAGTGTAAGGATCAAATTCTGAAAAGCAAATAAAAGCTGGCAAAATAAGTTAGGTAAGTAGGATTCTAAGGTGGTAGAGCACCGAGATCGTAGCTACACATCTTTTTTTATATGATCGAAGTAGCAAATGAGCATGCAGTCCACCTGATGGTAAGTGACCACTGGACATCTGTAAACGACCCCAGATAAGATCACATTCCTATCCGAGGCCGGCTACAGATACGTAGCTACCCCTGAGGACTGAGCTGGAACGCCTCGGATAAGTATGTCTTCCTAACCACACCCTTCGAACCAGAACACAGCAGCGCTACACTGCTGTTATGAAGCAAGGTTGAAATAGATGTGGCGGTGGTGCCGCCGGAATCAAACCACATAAAGTTCTACCACCTTTGAAATATCTCTTACACCAATATACCTATACTAAAACAACAAGTTAATAAAAAGCTTCTAATTATCAGAAGATAAACGGATTATCGACAAGGTTACTGTAACCGCGTAACATAACGTATCGTAATCAATTTAACTGTTATCTTTGATTAATATGTAACAAAGTGACATTGGAAATTTTACAATAACTACTTAGGAAGCAATTACAACAAAACAAGTAACGGTTTCTACACGCTTAGCCGCATTTTTATTTGATCATGTGTCGTGGGTGCCATGGACACATATACACGAATACACAAACACACGAGAACAGTAATCTAAATTAATAAATTAGATATCTGTCTGTTCGGGGAACGAATCCTAAACCCACGCTCTTGTATTGTTGTTCACCGGTTCTTGAGTTCACACTGGTGGCATATGATCATGTGACGGGTGATATAGTGGCGTCTGATCTCTCTGAGCGCATCGGGTGATGTTACCTGCTTGCACGTCGCTGTGGCGGGCGATCAGCTCTCGCACCGTCCTCTTTTCCAGCTCGGCGAAGTTCTTCGAGCGCTCCTTGTGATCGCACCGAACACGTTTATGATACCGCGTGACAATGTCACTTATGATCAAGGTAATTGGGTGGCAAATGATTAGGTGAAGGGTGACAGGGTGGCTTGTGATCATGCGAAGGGTAAGAGAGTGGCATATGATCAGGTGGTAGGTGACAAAGTTGCGTTTGATCACGTATCGGGTGATGTTACCTGCTTGCTGCGGTTGGTCGCGTTGTTGGAGCGCCCCTGGCGGAGCACGTCGCGGTGGCGAGCGATCAGCTCGAGCACCGTCCGTTTCTCCAGCTCGGTGAAGTTCTTCGAGCGCTCCTTGTGGCCGCGCCGGGCACGGATTGCGCTGGCGCCACTCCGCGTCGACATATCAGTCTGTGGGCAAAGATTTATTAAATATTAACATAACATTTTTAATAATAAATAGCATTGTAAATCAGCTAGCTGTAAGAATGGAGAAACCTAGGAGAGTATGAGTAGGTAATGTTGTGTTTATTTTTTTTAATTCAGACAGTTTTACTTAAATATGTACTTTTTGTAAGCGACCTTTAAAAGTGTCAATTTAACTGTTTTTTAATATTCGTTACTCGTTTACTGAGTAATTTATGAACTGATTTGAATAACTTAACCTAACCTAAACCCTAATGGTGGAAAAACGGATGATTAAAGTACTTAAAAATATATTTAAATTTTAAATATTTGAATAGGCACGAGTAAATTGTTTTAATTTTGTTAAAAATCTATAGCTACTTATACTACCTATATGTAGCTAAGAAGGTATTCTTACGTTCACATTAATAGGCTACAATCGCAAACTTTTTACAGTCACTTATTTTTACAACTCAACACCAAACTCCATACCAACTTTCTATAATTTAATGATAGTCGACTAATTAGTTTACTAAAGTTTACACAATTCGCCGGAAGCCATCTCTCAGCTAGAAGCTCCCTGGTATTTACATACCACTTGCATACCCGTCTTGATAGTTGATAACGAGCCTCGATTGAGCTACGTTCGAATTGGCGCGGGTGATGAGCGGATGCGATTAGCGGATTAACGCTTTCTACTCATTTTCGCACACACACAACAAATACGCAACCTAGGTACAGAACGGATAACTGATATCACCATTCAGATTTATGTCTGGTCGGGGATAGATTTCGGAACCCATTGCGTGTTAGACAGACGAGGTTTTTTTGTAAAATTTGTCATCGGTTGATTTTTTACGCATATAGGTGCATAAGCTACAAAATCTCAGCAGGTTTGTCAGTCACATTAACCCTATTTCTCAAGCTATAGTAGCCATTATCCAGCTCCAATAGTCAAGCCCAATGGTTTCTAAGATTGGCGCTCACCTACACTAATAAGAATATTCAGTTTATCACGCATTATATTGCATCTACTCGTCAACACGAATCATATGAGCCCAAACAGGGGTTTACTAGTGGCCACTGAAGAGTTCCATCATTCACTTCCTAGTTCCATCATCAGATCAGCCCGAAGATGCCAAATTATTGTATTGTCATCCAAACTACATATACGAGTACTCGTACATACAAAGTTTCATTTTGATGCGGAAATTAGAAGTAGATTAAAATTGACTTACAATATTCGATGACGTTGTTTGTTAGATCGTTAGTTAGCGAGTTATTAGTCCAGCTAATAGTAATAGTATCTTTAAAACACAAAACCCGACAGCTTAAAGCCTCCTTTATTTCAGTTTTCAGGCACCATATTTAAAAATTATATAGCTTATGTCACTATGACAATTGAGACGAATCCAACAATATACGTTAAAATCCGTCAAGTTATTTGGGCTGTAGGGCGTATCAATGAAATGGACATACATATTTACAAACATACGCTCGAAAAACATTACCCTCCTTGTGACACAGTCGGGTAATAAAGTATGTAATAAACAGTCAATCTCTTGTGTATATTTTTTGCTTTGATCACGTTTAAATGAACTAACAAAATGACATTTATTTCACCATTACATACGGACATTTTAATTTAATTTATTGATAGGTGTTAAGACAAAAACGAACTAGATATTATTATAAATACAACTTGCATAGTTACCGGTCTTGATTATGCCGAATATATAAGATGCGATCAAATTAACACGTTTTATGAACGGAAGCGTTTTTGGGATGGGTTTGTGTACACGCTTAAATACGGCGTGCTAAAAGCGTGGCTGCTTTTAATTTTTACTAATTTAAATACATAATTAAACCATGTTTTTTTTAAATATGAATATTTGATTCGTTCACCATTTTATAAGCCTTCGCTGTTACGAGGCTCTATCTCTTAAAACATAATAATATGTGTCATTATAATATAATAAACATAATAATATGTGTTATTAAAGTGAGTATTGCGATGGCCGTTATAACAACGAATGATAAAAAATTAAAAATGTAAAGGATCCTATTGAACCGTAATAGATGAGTCATTTTATATTTCTAAAATACTTCTATGTACTCGATTAGTTGCTAATTTGCTACGTTAAAATTTTCTACAGATTAAATAAATATTAATTATTGGCACGGAACCTTCCGTGTGTGCGTTCGACTCGCACTTGGCCAGTTATTTGATTTTATTACCATAATAAATTTAAATATGAATTGGACTAACCATTTCCGCTTCGCCCAATTAACTCGTCGCTTTGGACGCATCCTTATCTAACCAAAACTCGATTATAGTTATCGTTTTTGGCTACACGGCTAAGAATGTTGGACTAAATGTCAAATGTGAATTTGTTTACCGGCGAAATAATAAAATGGATTTATACGTGGATAAATATACCTAACTGGTGATCAATCTGGCACTGTCCCACGGCTGGGCATAGTTCTTTTCAGAGTAAGGGATAGAATATATATAGTCTATATATAGTCTACCTCGCTGGCCAAGTGCGGATTGGTCGACTTTACCTCTTTGAGAACTTTTTTTTAAAGAACTCTCAGGTTTTTATAAGATACTAGCTGATCCCGCGGTTTCACCCGCGTTTAAAAAGTAAAAAAGAATACATATTTGAACATAAATGTCATCCCGCTCTCCCGCGAC
>DWPV01003855.1:0-14516 GCA_018251915.1 Urbanus proteus proteus
CACTGGTTTAGGCGTGAAAGCGGAACAGACAGACAGACAGACAGACAGACAGAGTTACTTTCGCATTTATAATATTATATTAAGTAGGGAGTAGGGATGTCTGTAATTATAATACCTATTAATAATTATAACCATCACGTACTTTAATTAATTTGTTGCTTATAGCAAGGGCTTCTATTAAAATTATTTTCATATTTGTTTATACATATTAAAATTGGGTTACTAAGACCATTTTATTTAATTAAGGACTCTGTCTCCGCTTTAACGTATTAGGTCAAAAGATAAAACAGTTAAAAAAAAAACATGAAAGATATCTCTCTATAAAGATCAGACAATCTAACACATTTTAATATATATATTTGAATATATTATAAACATAAAGTAATAACAACCCTTTTCAAAGGCGTTACCTTACGTTACGCGGAAACGAGCTAACTTCCCGCGGTTACGTAAACAACGTAAATATGGAGTTATAGCGCCCAGAGGAATCCGCTGTGCGTCGGCTTAATTGGTAAATGTTTTATGGTAGGCCGAACAATATACACACAGTTTTAGATGTTATTTGTACTACTACGCCTCATACATATATTTAAGATTATGTTACCGTACATTAAATCGTATACAATATTTTTATTTTTAAAGTACTTACATAAATATTATTGGAATATTAGAAAAGATTAATTAAGACATAATAATAAATTTATATCAGCTATTTTCTTACTATTTCTACTACTATTAAGCTACAGATATGAAAAACGCAATTACTATAATTTCGAGGAAGGAATACAAATAAAAAAGTTATAATAACATTTTGTCATAAGTGAAAAGTGTAGCAACAACCCTTCTCAACGTCGTTATTCCGCAACTTCCCGCAGTTACGCGAAAACAACGTAAATATGAAGTTATAGCGCCCATAGGATTACCCTGTGCGACGGGTAAATTGGTAAATGTTATATGGTAGGAACAATACGTGAAGGTTTTGTTAGGCTTACGTTATATAATTTACGTTATATAGAAATTTACGAGTATGTTTACCCTTTTACGTTGTGCGAATGGAGTTCAAATATGTAGTAAGTTTGAATAGTATAAAACATTACTATCAGTCTTTAAGACCGCGCATATATAAAATATATTTGTTATACCCACCAAGATCAAAATTATATCCTAATATTTTTTTAATAATATGTGTGTAGCAAACGAGCTTGCAGTCCACCTGATGGTAAGTGACCACTGCCGCCCATGGACATTTGTAATCAACCCCAGATCACGGTCATACCTGGAGTTGACCACACATGTGTTGCCAGCCCTAAGGACTGAGACGGAACGTCTCGGATAAGTATATCTCCCTGACCACACCCTTCAAACCAGAACACAGCAGCACAGAACACTGCTGTTATAGGGCAGAAATAGGTGTGGCGGCGGTGCCGACGGAGTCGAACTACATGGGGTTCTACCACCTTTAAATTTATTATTATTATTAATCATTATTATTAATTATAATTTTTAAAATTTACTCTGAGCGTCTTACATTATTTATACTCGACAAAATAAGTATATTCCTTATTTATTCTTAAATGCTTATTTTTACTATTCTGATTAACTTTTAACAAACGTAAAAAAAATGTTCTTTTGTGTTCATATTTTTGGTTTACTACACTGCTAGTAGTTTAAAAAATACTACAAAGAAACTTTCAAATAGCCGCAGGCTCGATTTTGTGCGAAAAGTAAAGCATGCCATTTGTAAAGATACTGTTTGTATAGAAATATGCTAATGATTTTTCTAGACTTACTACGGAAAATTTGAAATTTTTTGATCATTTGCTTTTATTATAGAGTTAAGGTTTGTAGTTAAAATCTCATTAAAATTAATTCTTATTTACTAGCTTTACATCAGCTTGACTTGCAACTATCTGACAAAGAAGTAATGTAATTAAAAATCTGAATCTCATTGAAATGTAACTTTCTTTCTAGGTATAGGCAATGAATTCAGCTGACAATAATTTGGCATCTTCAAGCTAATCTGGTGAAAAGATCTGGCCAAAAGGTGGATGGAATTATTCAATGGCTACTAAATCCCTTAAGTTCGATGTTGTATCTTTCTCTCATCTCAGTCTTTTTAACAAATGCATAATATTACTTTGGCATTTTTTTTAACTTTTCATGGTAATTTTTGATGCTGGAATTTGACAAACATAAAGAACGACTGATGCACAAAAAGTGTAGGGTACAACTTTTATCGAACGTTAAAAAGTAAAAAAAACGAGCGGATTCTCTAAACTAAAGCTCCTCTTGCTTACAAGTAGCAAAGTCTTTTCAGCGCAGGTAAGGGCTTAGCTATGCACTCGAGCTTCCCTACTTAGTCATTTCCCGCAACAAGAGGTTTGAACTGCGACCCATCACGTTTGTCTGTTCATACGTTATTAATGTAGGGGGGACATAAGAAGGAGAGTGTTAGTCATACATTACACGTTTCCAATATTTTTTATGAAATGAAAGTGGGAAATGAACATTTTTTATATCCCTAATCGATGTAATAAACGAGCATGTAAACTACCTGTTGGTAAATGACCACTGCCGACCATGGACATCTGTAATCAACCCCAGATAATATCACAGTCCTACCTGAGGTCGGCCACATATGCGTTGCTCTCCTGAGGACTAAGTATATCTCCCATACCCTTCCATCCTTACACCCTTTCAATCAGAACATAGCAGCGCTGAACACTGCTGTTATTACGCTGAAATAGGTGTGACGGTGGTGCCGCTAGAGTTGAACACAAAGAGCTCTACTTACATACATGCAGTCCACTCAATGTTAAACTGTCATGATGCTATTTATACCTGTTGACAATAAAAGCCAGTAATTGAATGAAACAAAGACAACCCTCTTTGCTTAAATCAGATGAAAAAAATGCAGTTTGTGTAAGTTACACGTAACTAGTGCTACTTACTTACCATACAAAATTTAACATCAAATAATTTATTATTGGCAATTGCAGAAAGTTACTGCACTTGTAAATAAAAAAAACTCTTTCGTATTTATAAAAACCTTGAATAACTTATTAATTTAATCAGTCTTTACATTAAATTGCAATCTCACATGTAGCATGTTTGGTTATCTTTGAAAAGTAAAAAAAATTGAACACACATAGAAAAAACTTCTATTTCAAACCCACAACGCAACATACAATCCTTTGACACAAAGAACCTAAAACGGAGCCAATATAACATGTAAGCCAATATAACATTTCAATTCCACTACATAATATACGCCCAACATACTGCTCGATATTTACATCGTCGTTTCCATTTTACAACAAATGATATTGGCATCGACGGAACATGAGCATCCCAGATGTATTTTGGCTCCAGGCTCAACAAATTGCATGAAATGCATTCGCGATACCCCAAACAAGCATGACCTCTCTATTATACTTACGAGTAATGGATGAAGGGTGCTTTATATGATGAAAGTTAATGGAATTGAGATGTAAGTTTATTGAAAGTGGTACTGATTGTTTGACTGCGGTGAAATCGTCGCAAAAAACGTTATTTTTGTGGTCAAACACTGGCATAAGAACCGTTCCTAAGCTACTATCGCTTGAGCAACTGATTAGGTATTGGACGACTCGACTAACTACTAATCCAAACTTTAACAGGAGAAAATATCTACTACTGGGGGGCTATGAGTGTAGAAAGTAAAAAAGCTACTACGAAACTGTTCGGCGACTATTTAGTAGTTTAATCATCATAAGACGTGAACAAAATCGATTGTTGACAGATTCTTGTAATAAAATCAAGCATGTAGGTACTACTCTTTAGTCGCTCTAACTCGAAATTGGATGACCGATCGGCAGCGGCTTAAGCAATTGTTCCGCAGCTTAAGCGACAAAACATTAAATTCAACAACTATCACTCAAGTAAGAATAGAAAAGGTGCGATTTAACTAACAGCAAATAGGAATAGGGTATTCCTCAGGTTAGATGACCAAAGAAGTGAATACAAAGTATTTGGGGTTTTAGTGCGGCGTTAAATTATTTATCTCAAAAACATAAAGGGACTTATTTAAAAATATTTTTTTAATAAAATATACAAAGAAGTATACAAGAACAAGAATACGAGTATATAAATGCAATACAATGGCAGTTACAACAAAATAAAAGTAAACCTGATATCCGCGAACCCATCACTGAGATATTTGTATGAAAATTGGGGTGTCATTTTGAACTGGCGTTTTGCTAAGCGGGTTCCGTCGTGCCCCTAGAGGGCATATTGGACTAAATCTGTGATACCTGACGTGGCCTGGAATTTCATTATAGGCCAGACTGTTCACGAGATTGCAGGTTAAAGCGCGATTTCACAGTGTCATTGTACTGAAAAGACAATTATGGGCAGTGACTATAAAAAACCAATTTATGAGCGTACATGTAATTAAACTACGTTGGCGTGTATTGTTAAATGATGAATATTTTGTAAAAAATATTCCTATTAAGGAGTTATTGTAGATAAAATATGCAGTAAGTCATTTCAACGTGTAATTTATAAATAGTGTGGGCATACATATTTACTTTAGTAGATATGTCATTTAAATTTTAGTAGTAGTAGGCTGTTGCTCTCTTCCTACCACGATGCGTCACCTCTTTCTGTAGAGACTCACCAGCCCACTATCAATAAGGCGCGTGAGATCTACTGCTCGAAAAAAGCCGCTGAGCAAAGGTAAAAGGTATGGTATCGGTGACCGCAATAACATTGATAGACAGACGTCTATTACAACATCCATAGGACAAGAGGATGTGGCGCAATTCAAAACCGAGACCACGTGGCGAAATATATTTATCTACATGATACAACAAATGTCCATACGAATTTCATAACAATAGTCGCTGTAAATCTGTAAAGGAATAGTCATTGTTTCGAAGAAAATTAGGACGCAACACACTTTCCACTTTATACGACCGCTCTCGATGAACTTCCTAATAGCTCGTGACCAAGTGTAATCCAACTTTATGGTGTCCTATATCCTTTTAGGTCACACTAGATTTACCTTTAAAACTAAAGTTAGTCACGTGATTGAGAAATTTATAGTCAAGCTAAGTCAAATAACTAAACAACAATGCAATGTACCTACTTGGAAAATGGGACGTGGGGAACAAGACTGACAGATACCTAAAAAAACAACTTACTAGATTTTGGAGATACTGCCGAATGTAATTAAATTTGAGTGTTTTAACGAATGTCCAAGTTTGGTTAATTTAATCAGCATGAACTTAAAATGAAAAACCTCAAAATATTGTCAAAAGGTTAGCAAAATTAGTTTAAATAAGAAGTTTATCAACCTGAGAGCTTTATGGATTCTTCTTTAAATACAGAGAAAACGATAGAAAAAGGAAGTACCAGGTTTCGAAAACATTACCAGTCTAAACATATTTTGACGATATCCGAGTTTGCTTAATTCAATTCGTGTCAACTTAGTAGGTAAGGCAAACAGCATATTGAAGACTAATTAGAATTAAAAGTAAGAAAAACATAATAAATTATAGGTCTTAATTAATTTTAGATCTTTATCGCTTCTTACTACCATCGACTACTATATACTAATTACTACTAACATCTTGTAGATGGTAGAAAAAATAAAGTCTTAATATTCGAAAACAATACCGGACGAAAGTTGCTTCGACGACCGGCTTTGGTTAATTCAATCTTCAACTTAGTATGACGAACATACGAATAAGTAGAATGAAAACTTCCTTAGATGTTAACACTTTCAAATCCGTTAGTCAGGGAAGACATTAACTAACCTACACGGAATGGGGGAAACTTTGCACTCTCAGTCCCCTCGCAACGGACATAATGACCCAAGTTCGTGTTTTTCTTGTCTCCGCTTGTTTTACAACGATTTACCACTACTGTCGTCGAGCTAACAAAATTTTATGAAGCATCTTCAAACTTTGTTTACACGTACCGTAGAAAGAGATTCTTTGTGAAGTCGAAATTTTTGTATCAAGATTTTTTATGTCATTCGATTTCAACTTTTGAGAGCCAAGTAATTTAATTTTGTATAACGTTTCGAGAATTTTTGGGAGAAAAGGTTTGAGTTTTGATATTTCATTTTATTTGTTTGAAAATTTATCCTCATAAAAATGTTACAAAAATGAGAACGATAAATAATTAAGATATAGAGCTATCTATACAAATAAATAAATTTGAAGAATCTGTTTGCGATTTCAAAGTTTTTTTTTACTCAATGCATAATTATGAAAGAATACATGATACTTACAACGAAAATGCAATTAATAAAATTGTTGTCTGTGTCTGTTTGGCTGAGATAATCTTTTATACGGCTAGACCGATTTTGACGGGAGTTTCACTGCAAGATAGCTGAGAGTCTAAGGCGTAATACAGGCTACTTTAATTTTGGAAAAAACCAACAGCGCTCATACCTCATGCTTGCGGCCGCTGTCGCAAGAGAACCGGGTATCACTTCATGTTTAAGTGAATATGCCTTTTTACTTTTTCAACGCGGGTGAAACCGCGCCGATCAGTTAATGTTAAATAATAGTGATTTAAATTTGCTACGAAGAAGTAAATATTAATTATGTCAACATACTTACCTATATATTAAAAAAAACAACACATAACAATGCCCGAGTCGGAAGCTTCGTCACTCCACAAAATATCCAATTATAGCAAATATTCGAGCGTTTGACTCTTGACTGTATCGAGCAGTTCCATTCCGTTCACGGCTCGAGTGGCCTTCCACTGTCTCGAGTCTTGTTCACAAATGCATATTGTATAGATTCCTTCCAATATCTTAGAGTTGGTTTCGACTAAAGTGTAGCGGAAACGTGTCGTATTTTGGAACTAGTTGATCCCCGCGGTTTCACCCGCGTTAAAAATGTAAAAAGGCATACATCTATACAAATAAATAAAATTGAAGTGTCTGTTTGTGATTACAAAATAACAACTTTTTACTCATTGCATATGAAAGTATCACATGCAGTAAACAATTGTTATTTTGAAATCACTTTAATTTTATTTATTTGTATAGAATTATTTTCACTTAGAAACAGGGAATCTTATGCTTTGTACTAAAGTTTATATACATTGTAGAGTCAAATATTCGAAGGTCGACTGGGTGTGCTGATGTAACTCCAACTGCATATACTATATTAACCTAAGACTATATTCTACTTAAACTAGCTTTTGCCCACAGCATCACACGCGTTAAATTACATTTAAACCTTTCTCTTGAATCACTTGAATCTCTTGAATCTTTTTAAAAAAACGCTTCAAAGTCCGTTGCGTAGAATTAAATATCTAAGCATACATAATTATACAGACAGCGGAAAGCCACTTTGTTTTATGCTGTGTAGTGATGAAAACTTTTCTTAAATAGGTATGTGTGCTACGGAGTTTCTTTTATCGCTTCTTCTTCATAATCTTACAGTAGTGGTAGTTTTATTGCCTGAAGATAATTACTATGTCAAAAAATATAGGCTTTATTTTACTTATAAGTCTTTACAATAATAAAATCGCAAATAAAATCGTAATATATACAGCTGAATTGAGAACCTCCTCATTTTTGAAGTCGGTTAATAAACGAGGGAGATTCATACAATATGGTCCAATTACGCTAAATTACGCGAAGATGCAAGGCACTCAGGATTCATGAATATCTCTAGACTATGTCCAGTTCACGTATTGACTGACTTTTCACAACTTTAAATATTAAATCGCCAATATATTTTAAGTACTATTTTGTAATCGCCATAAAAGTGACATAGCTTAATATTTTACGTATGTACAAACATAATTTATACGATACTTATATCCTTTTGTAACAGTTGCATTTTAATAACCCTAATGTGAATTATAGGGGCTTCATTTGACTAATCATTAAACTATCATTCAAATATCAACTTAATGTAAAAACAGCAAAACTATAAAATAATAATAATATTAGAAAATAATATTAAGCTCATTGCGTATAAAATAAAAGCTGTAAAGTAACATGTATATACAATTGTACACATACATACAAAATATTCATTAGTCCTCCTACTTTTTTCTGTGCAAAATAAGCATGTAATGTTGTAGTATGTTGTTCGTCTTTATACGAACAAAAATCCTGTTTAAGGTTAATCCAGGAATTTTCAAGATAAATACAATTCTGATAAAATCCACGTATAAAAACAAACAGAATTGATAAATGAATACATTAATATAAATGAAAGATGTTACACATATTTGCACGGCCATTACTAAGAAGTTAAACCTTACCCTACCTCCTACCTGCTACCATATGTAATGGAGCAAACTGGAAAACTATAAATTTCTCTACCCCTCCTAAAAGGATAATCACACAAACAACTCTAGGGCGAATGAAAATTTAGAGTCCCTCTGCGTAGCCCTAATTGATGTAACATACTCCCTTGTAAAGGTCGTCACACAACTTCGGAGGTAATACGGAGAAATAAATTGTTTTAGCAGTGAACTCAAAAGTACGGTAGATTCATAAAAAAATATAGGTCTTTGTTAAAACTGCGCGTAAAACCACGTTTTAGGTGTTTATATTTTGATCTATGTGTATATAAATTTGTTCTATGTGGTAATTGGTTCTAGATGTCCATGAGCGGCAACTATCAAATCACTTTATAGACGTTTTTGCATTTGTAGTAGAGTAATACGTACAGTGAGTATAACCGAAATAAACCAGTTATAGCTACTACCCCTAGGGTCGATTGCATAGAAGTAATGTTAGATTTGTTTTTATTATTTTCGTAATAATATTACTCCATTGATATTGTTTCGTTTTTTAAAGAATTTTTAGTGTAATAATATTTTAATTCGCAGATTTTAATTGGTGTAAGAGTTATTCGATAAAAATTAGATGCTATAAGTAGACTTTACATACTTATAATGCAATGAGATAGCTACGTATAAAATTATTTTCTGTATACATAAGTATTGTATAAAAACACTTTTTTATAATATGTCAGCAAACGAGCGTGCAGTCCACCTAATGGCTGGTGGCTGCCGGTTGCTATAACTGCCGCGTTTGGATATTTATAATCAACCCCAGATAAGAACAGAGTCTTACCTGAGATTGTCCAAATATGCGTTGCTACCCCTAAAGACTAGGTTGGAACGGCTCGGATAAGTTTGTCTTCCTTATCATACCCTTCCAGCCAGCACTGCTGTTATAAGGTGGAAATAGGCGTGACGGTGGTACCGCTAGAGTCCAACCACATGAGGTTCTACCACCTTTTATTATACAAAAATAGATGTATAAAATAAATTGCAAATCAAACTTCAACGTTACAACAATCTGTGAAAGTTACTTCACCCTGTATAAGAAAGCTTTTCTCGATATAACACATCGAAGTCAAGATTGTATGGAGTGCATAGCACAATATGTATTTACTACTTTCACGCTAAGAGCTCTCCGTTTGTGTGCAGAGTTCAACTGAAACGCGAGCTACAATCGATTCCCAGTTATCGACACTTGGGGATGCTTGTAGCATTGATAAACGTTGCTGCTTTCCCGTTCCGTATTCAAATAATGTATTTAGAGCCATTAGTATAGACAGCTGGTTCTAAGTGATAACCTGAACTATAACTGTATTCTAGTGTAACGCTGCAGTAAAATAGGTACAGTATGTATGTAGTTACACTTTCGTAGATACAAGAGGATTTTGTGATTGATTGTTTGTATGTGTACAGGTAGGAATCTAATAGGAATCGGGTCTGAATTTTTTTCTACTATTTCAATATTTTTATTTGTAAAGTGGTCTATATGTATTTGTCATTTGCCACTATCATTGTCTATAGTCTTAGCCTCATTTCGAGAATTTTACACAGTGGAACAGTTATAATTTCATGGTGAAAAACGGTTGCAAATATAGCAACAAACCCTCAAAGCGATTATGCGAAATGTACGACTTAACGTCAACAAAAGATCACAAAAGGGCCCCTTTTTGAAATGTGAGCTTGCTATCGATCTCAGTTATCGACAACTGGTAAACTTGTAACTTTTACGGGCACTGCTGTTAAATATTTTATGGGCTCTTTGCCCGCCAAAAATCAATTTAAGAGAAGAACTTAAAAGAAAGGGTCGCTTATCTTTTCTTCGCAGCTGCGCTGAGACAACAGCCAATGGCGTGGTCGCAAAACTCTATGATTTTATTAAAATCCTCCTCTGAATCCACATTGCCCATTGTTTTGTACTTCCGTTCAAGCTGTGTTCACCAAAGTTCTTATTAACTACTAAGGCTGCTTAATAGGAAATTTGGGGTATTTTTTTCTAAAGGAGTATTTTTTCTTAAATAATATATCAACCTACATTGAACACATTTTTTAATAGGACGCTTTCTACACTCATAGCCCCATAGTAGGATTTTCTTCTGTATCGTGGGTGCCATGGACACACAAAGACGAATAAACAAACACCCAGACCAAGAAAATAAATCTAAGCTCATCATATCTGTCTGGCCGGGAATCGAACCCAGGACCCACTGCGCGTCAGACCAGTATGGTAACCGCTCCGCCACACTGTTGCCTTATAAGTAAAGAAAATTTACGTAACGTCAAAAAAGTGCGTTTTCAAACTTCAAAAATGGTTACATAAATAAAGCCAAAATATAATACAAAACATAATTTGGTTACTTTCACAGACATATATTCCAATACATGTATGTGGTTACTTTGCAAAGGACGTAGGTCCACGATATGATACGGTATTACGAATCAAATCGTCCCGACGAATCTATGTAATTTCGCTTGCGAATTGCGATCTATGCAAGATCACGGAATAAGAATACAAGAGTAAACGCAAAATCCTAATATTCCTGCTCGATCCGCTTGTGAACAATGCGTAAAAAGATATTAGACTTTGATACACATTCGGTCTACGAAAAATATAACTCACACGACTTTCGCTATATTAAAAAGTATAACCAAGGGAAATGATAAGGGAAAATCTAATATTTTCGATACAATAACACTAAAATAGTTTCTCTAAACAAACGTATTGGTGTCGAGACGTACTCTATTACGAGAGACAGCCGAGTTCATGCCCTCTCTCCCTTGCCACTTACGCACCTACTGGAACATAGAGGTATGAAACGTTTAACTGCACGTGGATTTAAAAAGTCAATTGATAATAAATAAATAATAATAGAAATACTTGAGCAAATTACGAAAAAAATTATTGAGGTAAATGAAAAAACAGTGTAATTAAGAAATATTGTAACTAATTAATGTAATGCACAATAAATGGTTGTACATATTACATAGAACAGTACAATTAAATATTTTAATCAATTTAATACAAGTACATCTTAAAATTTTATATTGGAGAAAACTACCAAAATTAAATGAGATACATATACATATAGGTATTATATGATTCAATCAATAATAAATATTTCTATCTAAGCAATTAATTTATTTCCTACTTATCTATTAGGAGTTGGTGAAATCAAAATAATTAGGTAAGTACTTACACTTTTCTTAAAATATCATAAAAGTACCGTATCAAGTCACATCCAAAAACGACTGCCCTTCTCACATCCAAGAGGAAAAGTCATTGGGGAAATTCGTGGGGTGCGTCGCACGGCGTGTTTTCACTTCAGCCAGTGCCGTTTTCGCCCACGACGCGAGAGGGCGCCGCACTCGCTCCAAACGCGTCCACGTGACTTGTTGCTTAACGTCACTTTTGTTTACAACTACAATGCATTCAGATGCAACTTAATTCACTAACAATGGTACAGTACAAGCGATTGACATGAATTTTATATCGCAACCCATTTACAAGCACGCGAAACTTTTGATGCTGATAAGTTTCGGAATAGCCGTTCTTCTCGCCGGCCTCATACTTCGATTTAAGGCCGAACAATCGCAACTCACCGAAGCAGATGAAATTCGAGAGCCCGACTACATAGAATACGAGCCAGAAATAAATGTGACCGCCCCCGAACTGAGGAAAACAAGAAAGGAATACCTATACCGGCTTTTGACAAATACGACCCGTTCGCTCATACAAATGGAAATAAAGGCCAGGAGACTGGAGGAAAATATGCGTAGGATTAAGGAGAAGACTGCGGATTTATTGTGGAAGGATAAGGATAAAGCGCTCTGGCATATTCTTTTCAAAAATATCAGTAGACATTTCGCGATCCGACATGAGTTTCATCAGTATGCGAGCCTCAAGCGTATAATGCAGGATAGTCACCCACACAAACATGAATCTGGGAGACGAAAAGTTTTACTTCGCAAATGATTACACAATAAACGGAACAATTATTAGTTTTATTCTGTAAATTGACTTGTATGAAAAATAATCCTAGTGAAGTAAGGAATGGACTACGACAATAAACTTTTATATTATAGTGCTATGCTTGGTTAAATCCGAGTTTAATTTCCAGCGTTCGCTTGCGAGTCACGTATGTATCATAACGTCTCTTTTATTTATATTGTTTTATTGTGTTTTCTGTATCAGAGGCTCCCAGGAGTTTGTGCCACGCAATGTATTCTACGATATGATTGCTCGTACATTTTAAACAGGCGTTTTTGAACAATGTTTTCCACTTGATAACGCAATGTTTATCACGTCTGCTATTTCAAGGATCCCGGGTTCGACTCTCGGCCATGCACGAATTCAAATAACCAATATAAGCTTATTGTTGGTCTGGGTAATTGTGGCTGTGGCGGTAAGCATTACAGCAATTTTATGGTACTTAATACAATGATGTTTAGTAAAATTTTAACTGTTTATTTTTAAATCGTTTTTTTTAAATTATTTATAATAATTTACTTTAACATAATTTTAATAAGGTAGTATTTGTTACTGTTCTTCATTTCACTTTCCAATATACCATCCTATCTGTCATGCAGACCGTACCGTCAGGTTGGCTAACCGGTATTTTGTTTGCGTTCCACTTGACATAGCTATGTCTAGTGTATGTTAGAAAGAGATAGTGCTATGCAAATGCGAGACTGGATCGTTTAATTGTTTAGTACACATTTGTGGGCCTGCTATCGTAGTGGCCGGTTATTTGTTTGTGTTGAGAAGATACGCAATGTCGTGTTGTAAGTACATTTGATTAGAATTCTATTACTCTGGTTCAAACAGCGAATAGATTTGGTTTGCTATTAAGTAATTTACAACGTAAACATTGGATGTCTAGGAAAACAACATTAACACTGATTAGAATGCCGGTTTAGTACTTACGTAAGTGACGCTATTTCTGTTGAACAACAACAAAACTAACAACACTGTAAGCAAAGATTAAAATAAATTACGGACATATTTTTATTTTTCTTTCAAATATTATTTTTCGTACTGCGGCTATTTTTATTAATAAAATATTGATTTATAAATGGTAGGTAGATATAGGTAGATATTACAATATAGGTAGATATGAAATAACTTAATCGTAGTTTAAAATATTTTATTTTTTAAATTTATATAAACTGCAATACCTGTAATACTAATTTACTCCCAATAAACATGTTTATTTATTTATTATTTTAGGAAAACTTACAGCTAGAAAAGTATTATAAGTAAGATAAAGTAAAATAACAAAGCCATTTACAAGTTTCCCCGTATAAAAATGTTCATAAATATGGTTTGAAAAAATACCAATCTCCTCAAATAAATCACATAATATCAATGCCTAATATTAGACAAAATAAAATAGGATCGCTTCTTCTTATAAATCTACCTAATGTACGCTTAACTAACAACTATTCGCTAACTAAACGAACTCCCCGCTGATGTGCCTAATATAAATGGTAGAGTCAAATGAGTCAAGAACAACAAATCTGTAAAAAATTAGAACGTAATTACCAAAGTTTAGAAAAACAGATTTTAATATCGGAAGCGTTATCTCCATGTTATGTTTAAACCACTGATAAGATGACACTACAAACGGATGCGATAACTTTTTCTCGTTCATTGCCAAGGATAAAAGGGCAGTGCTTAACAACCAAATGTTTAAAAATTATCTAGCGGTCAACTAAAGTGATTTAAAATTGTCAACAATGTTATTATCGTAATACATAATGTTTCTGGTGATGTCATACAGACAACATAGTTTAACAAAAAAGTAGGGCATACAATAGATAGGTATATTGCATATATTTTAAGCTATACAAAACAAACTTCTAGTTGGTAATCAATGTCGCAAATATTATAAGAACAAGTTAAGATCACTAGATTCTACTTTCGGTTTCATTCCACAATGTTAGGATAAAACTACATCACAATAATCTTCTATCAATAACTACGAAATATAGGTACATGTATGTATGGTGGCGCATACTTATTTTTGCATGCTCACGTACCTATGGGGGGAGCAGAGTGATGCGTTCTGTCTATATAGGTATATAGACATAGGTTGTCTATATATAGGCGACCCGGATGGCGTAATGGTTAAAACGCCGGAGCGCTAATCCGAGGGTCCTGGGTTCGATTCCCAGCGAGGCGGAAATTTGAATGATGAGTTTAAATTTCC
>DWPV01003856.1:0-14516 GCA_018251915.1 Urbanus proteus proteus
AATGTGTGTTTGGCTAAGCTAATCTTCTAAACGGCTGGACCGATTTTGCCGGGACTTTCACTGAAAGATAGCTGATGGTCTAAGGCATAACATAGGCCACTTTAATTTTCGAAAAAAGCATTAGCGCGCGCGCCACGCTCATGCGGGCCCCCTCGAGGAAGCGCGGGATGTTACTTATGTTTAGATAAGTTTTACTTTTTACTTTTTTAACGCAGGTGAAACCGCGGGTATCACCTAGTAGTCAATATTTTTAAATCGTTTTTGTTTCTTAACACAATCAGAAGCGGTGTAGTAACTGTACTATAGGTACTGCTTCTATACCTAATAAATATTTGTTGAGTGTAATAACTTATAGTAGAAACGTTTAACAAACATACCTATGAGTTTTCAATATGTTTTCTGTCTAATGTCGGATATTAGTTGGGTCAGTTTGACATACAATTCAAAGTATGGAAGCCAGCTAGTAGTTTCAAATGTTCCATGTCTTACCTTTCACATTGTTTCTAATCTACCGCGTCAGAGTGCCCGGGTTTGACGAGGATAAATTCTTGCTTAGGTATAAATTATATTACTTTTTAGGGTTCCGTAGACACAGGACGGAACCCTATTATTGAGCCTTCCCTGTCTATCTATCCGTCTGTCCATCTGTCACAGGGTTCCATATCATAAACTACAATATAGCTACCTTAATTCTTTTACAAAATGGGTCTATTGCAGCTATAACAACAAACACTAAATAAGTTAACATTAAAGTACCAGAAACTGGTATTTTTCGACGTTTTGCGGTTTATATATTTAACCCTTTAATAGACACATATTTAGTAGTAGTACCTACGGAACCCTCCATGTGCGCGTTCTGCTCTCACTTGACCGATTATTTACCAGTAACAAGCTTTCTTATAGTTTCCCTCGAAAAGGTTAGTGGAGGCAACAAAAATGGTGATACAATCTCGCTAGAAACTTTATGAGCCATTAATAGGCAACATTACATACGAGTGGCTATTTATATGTAAAAGTCAGAGTGGCGTGAACAATTTTAGCAGCCGACGTAATTAATTCGCTCTGTAGCGTCAGTATAAGTCGTAGTATAAGTAGCAGTAAGTAGCAAAGAAACACTCGTTTAGTCATCCGAATGTTCGCTTGGAATAGTTTTGTTAAAATGAGGGCAATGGACTCGGATTGATGAACTTTATGAATTGGCATTTGAATTTATTATCCGAAATTTGAAAAATGCGAATGCCACACTCGATAGTGAGTTTGATGCAATGCAAACTTATCCATTAAATATTTCGTCATTCTACTTCTCACACAACTAATTATAATATGTATCCGCGTATACCTATATGTCAGGTTGATACCTGCGCATCCCTTTATTGTTTCTGTTTGTGTATTTGGAAATATATATCACCATTACTTCTCTGTTGAATATCCCTTGATAAACTTAATCAATCAATAAATTAATTAATCAATTTAATATTGCCATTAAAGGTTTTACATAAATAATGTCTTATCGATACACAAATAAGTAAACTAATATATACGGTAACTACTAGATATATTACAACAAATAACTCAATTATTATTATCATTTGAAATAACACTATATCTTACATTATAAACTGTTATAACATCTAAGAAGGTCATAAATGACTTTCTTGTGAGAGTAATAAGTAAGAGAAATAGCAATAAAAGGCAAATAAGTTAGATGTCCGTCTCGTATGGCAGTTTCGTGTCGACTGACACAAAGTAAGCGATGATGTATGCCTTGAGTGCGCTGTCTAATTAAGCGCAGGCGCATCTTATTCTATGTAAATTTTATTTGAGCCGCCCTCCTGAATGAATGATAGACATTATTCTTATCGTAGCCATCTCAATGTGTACGTTTAAAAGTAAAAATTGAAATAAATGAACCGTGCCTTGATTTTAAAGTAGGTGCAACAAAATTTCTAAATAAAAACTTAGGATTAAAATCTCAAAGCAATATTTTTCAATTTGTTTCAAGTGTGTGTGAGTAAACAATTAATAAAAGCCGAAATAAAAAATGCGGGAGAGTGGATAAATATGTAATGCATTAGGTTAATGAGAGTGCTATTAAAGTTTTACACTCCACAAATTAATTCGGAGCACCTAATTTTACTGTTCCAAAGTAAATAAACAGCACGATTCCAACAAAAGAGCGTTCTCAAGATGCCTGTACCACGAAACTTGTCGACTGCGGTCTTGCGAGAAAAATGTTTTAATCTTACGTGAATGTACGTAGAGTTTACGAATTCTCCAGACTGTGTCGTCGCATGGTACGGGGCGAGAGGACGAGTAATGTTATGAGCAACCCATTATTGTCTCGCCCCATACCGTAAAACATTACGCAGTCGTACCGGCCGAGAATGCACATAGAGCTGTCAATACCATTACCACTTTATCTGTACATAATTGGGTTATTACTTTAAAGTCTAATATTTTATACCTTTGAATGGACATTCAGAGGCTTGACAAATTATATGGATTTAAAAACATATGTTTTTGGGTGAAGGAATATCTATCTTTTTGTATCACTGTCGCGGTCACAGATGAAACGTCTTGGTACAAGTCGTAAATCTATTCTTGTTATGGTCTTCCTGGGTCACTTAATTTATAAATTAACCTAATAAATTAATCAACAAGCGGAAAGCAGACACAAAGTGTGCAGTAAATAAGCAATCCCGAGGCATATGTTACCTGTCAGTCATTTTTCATTTTATTTTCATAGAAAGCGCATTAACAGCTCTATAGAGTTACTCAAGTGAAACCGTTTAGGATCATCTAGTGAAGTTTTTACCGAACGCAAAAGATGCCGGGGTCTTTTGAGAATAAAAGAGTTATCAATAAGTTTCAATCTGTTAATATACTGTGCTATTTTGGGGTTACTTTCACGTAGCGTTTACAAGTGTTCGTATAATAAGAACTTTTACGAGTGATAGTGTTGATTTATATAAAAATGATTAACTTAGGTTTAAGTTGCTGATAAGTTATTCAAATATTTGTTAGCAAAATAATCCTATCACATTTTTAACAGCGGCATTTCCGCTACGCGTTCGAGAATTGATGTCTCGCGTTAGATATGTGCTAACAGAGTTCTATATCAATAAAATATAAAGGCTGGAATTGTCGCGTCCGTCCATTTGACAGGCACAAAATCGGCAAACACAAAGCGGGCGTCAACATAAACTAACATCCGGCGAACGGTGATGTATGGCAGCCGCAGAACTATGGAAACAAATCTCTCTCCGTAATAATTTACGGGCGCAATATGGCTTCGTAGTTCGAAAACAAACAAACAAAACAAAAACACAAGCGCTACCCGCGATAAAAGATGTCGCCACACTCGCAGGCCTTTAAAGATAGACTAGTGCTTAGATAGCTAGAAAATAAACGAGTCGCAAATAAAGGAACCGAGTCTGCGCCGGCGACGCAACGACCAATCAGTGCTCGAGGCGTAATTATAGTTTCGGTTCAAATTAGGAACGATGCTTGTTATGCGTTCTTATTATTCAACACAGATATCATGACAATAGTACGTTAGTACGTATGTAGACTACTTCGTCTTTTGTTTTATTTCACAATAAATTCATTTACGTCATAAATAACACTGTATTTTGAAAGTGACTGGAAAGTATAGAGTAATAAGAGAAATTAGAGGCGAGCACTTTAAATAATTCCCTCAACAGTTGTTCGAATTTTCGTTGGAACATGACTCACAAGGAAACAAATTAAATGGCCACTGTCCGTGCTAGGGTTGCCAGCTCGATAAAATGCTTCGGATTGCCGGGTGCCTATCGTCATTCCTGACTCAATTATTTAAAAAACGAACGCCCGTTGCGTTTGTTTGTATCCTTATTGCGCGTGATTTTTGTCGCTATCTCTATCTCTTTCTCCCGGCGGGCAGCGGCTGCGCCTGTGTCGTCGATAACTGCGGAATGCGCCGGCTGACTTCAGTCGAGCGGTGCTCATAGACAATTTAAATTGGAGAAATTGGTAGCCGGGTACTTCGAGGAACTGGTAATAACGGACAAATGTCGATGTATGTAGATAGAGCTTGCGCTCGATAACATATTGCTGATTCCGACACTGTCATCGCCCATTAATATTTATCATCTTCGCCTAATGAATAAATTTATATGAAAAATATAATCTCTATAACTGTATAATCTATGTAGAATAAAATACTAATAGAGTCATCAAATTTTAAATCGATTCTTTCAGTGGGCTATGATTACGTTCGTGTTTCTGAAGATTGAGTCGTAGTAATAACATGACTGAGTTAGTCTTGCGTGCAGTCCATCTGTCGTCCCGCCTTACGACAATATCGTGAGCTTTTGATATCAGCATACTTATTAAGACAGTAAAGAGACATCGATAACAATTAAATATTAATGTTTTTTGCGTCTGAAAAACTTTGGGTTGATGAACGTTTTGTTATTGCACCATTAAGGTACCTAACTAACTGTTAATTTATGGCCCCCAGTAATTTATTTGCATTAGTTATTATATCGTCCAATAATTTTAACGTTTTAAAAAATATGATACCAACGTATAAAGTAGGTAAACAATCCACATAAGTGTAGACTTAAATATATAACTAAATTATAAAATCAATGTAAATATTATAATTTTTTTTTATTTATTTGTAGAGTTGAGTGTTATTTATTTATGCCCGATAAATGTCATTTTTAATAATTAGCGAATAGTTTACTATCCTTATTAGTATCTATAATTCGAGGTTACAAAATTATCTTTAATGAGTTTTACTCCGAGAAGAAAATGACCAAAACTTTGCTGAATTCCAAAAAGAGAAAGAGCAACCTAATCCGTATACTTCTTGAGAAAATTTTCAAGTAGTCTTGAGCGCTGTATTAGGGGTGGTATAATAAGGCTTTCTGGATTAGCTAGAGCTCTTGAGTGAGAATAAACCCAAGGGAAATCCTGGCTCGCAGCTTTCCTTCTAATTTATAGCTCTTCCAACGGCCAGCGGCCTTTGTATCGGATCTCGGCAACAAGAAATATATTTCTGGACGGATTAACATGTGTGCTACTTGTAATTATGTAAGGTACTTTCGTTTCCTTCGGTATTTTATAATAGGTATATAAAGTAATTGAAAGCGTATCTATTGAGCATAATAATGATTTTGTTTGTATTATTAGCAATGTTTCACTGATTTTAACGGATATCTACGATCGTTAGCATTAAATTATAACAAGGCAGCAATTATTTTAATTTAAAAAATATTTCTGCAAATATAACGTTTATATTAAGTAGCACTGTTTCTTAACCGTAAAAAGCAGTACCGCATCTGATTTTAAACGACAAAAAAAATTAATCCAAATTCCTGGACAGTTTAAATCTGAAGTGAACTGTTGAGAATGGTCTGCAATTAATATTAACTTTTATACCTTTTGCACAGTCGTAATTTATCTTTATGTAAACAATGGAAACATCGTGTTACTGTTTGCTTTAACTCGAGTAATAACAAATAGTTTGGATTGTCGCCATCGGAAACAAAGATCCACTATATATTACTGTCCGAGGAATAAATTGATTTAATGAGATCTTAAACTAATTGGATTTATACGTTTCGCTCGCATTTACTCTTTGCGTTAAGATTAACGTGCAAGTTCCCGTCTTAACTTATCGCTACACTGTAGGCAGCCCTACTCGAAATAAATTTGGTACAAACATTGCTTTAACTGAAACTGCGTTTTACTGAACAACTATCAAAACCTCTGGCTTTACCACACTATAACAATGTTCAGGGTTCAATTCTACCAGATTCTATTCGAAGGTACCTTGTAGTAGTGGTCGAGCCATGTTATATAGTTTCTAACATAAGGCTTCTGGCAAAGTTTAATGGCAACTCCTAAACTATGGGCATGAATTAAGTCAGTTTAACCTGTCCTTCGCAATATTGAAGCGTGCAATGTATCAAATAGCGATCACTGGTTACTCATCTAATGTTCAACAACCGTCAATGTTGCTTTGCATACAAAATATACAAAATAACTTTGATATACAAAATACCACAATTTACACCAGTCTCTATCGTAATTTTTATTCAAGCTCGAAGCTACACCCGAAGTTGAAGGTTTCCTGCCAACCATGGACTTCTGTTTACCAACTCCATACAACAAGGTTTTAAATTAAGGCTGTTCACAAATGCGTTGCTACTCAATAGGATATGAAAGTTGGTATATAGGTAGGTATGTAAATCATCTGTTCATATAAATAATTAAATGATAAAGTCAGGCGGCCGGTTATCCTACTAACAAGATTTAGTGTGTCGACTTCTGAAAACTAAACAGTAAATTGAGTAAAATTCACGCCCGTTAACTCTAGAATTATTTACATTCGAAATACAGTAGAAAGGTACTTATACTAAAGTACCTACTACCCCAATCTTAGTATCATATATCTTGATTTTCTTTTACACTTCTTACACTGCATTACTCTAATTTCAAATGCACTAAAATCTATTCATAAAACCCTCTTACGTACCTCAATAATTAGACAGAGAGAAGTGTTATCAATAAAATCCACATTTCAATGACAAACTTTTAACACTATTAGACGAAGTATGCGAGGGGATATATTTATCCGGCCGGTATTCGAAGCTTTCACGGCTGTTCTCTAATATACTGTGAATAAAGGTAGATAGGTATTCGATATTAAACAGAATACTTGCCAACGTATGACAATTTATCAGCGTATTATTAAGAACCCGAGTTGTTTCTTAAGTGGTGTTAATGCGAAATGTATTCGAAAGGTATTCGACGTGACATCATTATTGCGTATTCGTTGACGTTAAATTACATTAAATTTAGGTATATTAGCTACATATTATTTTCTATTTTACTTTATTAATTTATTTAAAACAATTGCCACTAAAAATGACATATATATAATTTATTAACTTAGTACCGTAAACGTTCTGCAAAAAATGTACCTATAGCTTAAAATGTTATGTTCATATTTATGTTCCAACTTTTTATGTTTTTAGTTTACATTTTATTAATATCTAACTTTTATTTATTAAACATTCAAATGTTTCGTTTTTTTAAATACGGATTTATACGTTTGAATACAACTCGCTCAAAGCTTCTTATATTTCATTTTTAGTCGAATACCATTCGCTACCCGCTTGTCTAATCGTCGGTGGTGAATTAGTGCGATGCACACACGTTTGTAGTGCGAGGTACTTCATTACGGGGGCAGGTCGTAAATCAGGACTTCTAATATTAACTGTGCCTTGGTGGGGCAAATTGCGCCCGTCTAGTCTGTGGCTGGAATATGTGCGAGCGATCAAATAGTGTTATGTTCAAATTTAATGTACCTAGTACGAAGAACATACGTTAAAAATAAATAAATAGTAGGTAATACGTATATACGTATTCAATAATATATAGTATATATTACGAAAAAAAGATAAGATCATAATATCTGTATGCCTGTATGCTGAGGTTTGTCAGTGGCTGAAACGATTTCAACGGATTTTTGACGGAACTTAACAGTGCTATATATTATTTTTACCCTGAAAACATCTCGAGGACCAGCGTAGTAGACCAAGTATTAAAAAAAATATCGCATTAAGTTATATTATGTAGCGCGACTTGTAAAGGGCAGGTAGATTTCATTTAATAATATTTACCTATCTACTTTAGTATCTTATCATATCACTATAGCCAGAGTAGATATAACTGTTCTTAATTACTCTATACTGCAGTGTACATCATTTTAGTAATGTGCTGTTTCTTACCATGTTTTCATTGGCAGAGGGATGCAAACATTACAAGGGCGGATCGTAAATCAAGAGTTCTAATATTAACTGTGCTTGTTGGAGCAAATTGCTCCGGTAATCTGTGGTTGGATAGAAACCGATGAGGTGATAATGTGTTTGTCATCCAAAAATGTATGCTGTGTCAACTGACTTATGTGATGTTTACAAAAAGTCCAAATTTATTGTGTACGTTAATGGCTTCGTATAAGAATACAGGCCACGTGTCTTTATTATTGTGCGATTTTGTTTAAAGTAATAAAGATGGCGATGAAACGATGTGTAATTGTGTAGAGTTTTAAGCACTTACAATTCATATTCCTCTTCATAATGCATTACGGTGACGTGTAATTATTTGTATAGGTACCTTAATAAAAAATAGTTGTATAGGTACCTTAAAAATTGTATACCTAATCGCTATAATGGGAATGATAGATAGCATATGTATATGATACAAAAATACGTAGGTATATAATTACGTACGCGCTACAAATATTTTTAACCATTACATAAATACTTTATAAATTATATGTTATCTATACAGACACCTTTATTACATTATTATATAATAAAGGTGAAAAAAAATAACAAATAGGTAAATAATTTTCCATAATTTCAAAGGTTTCTTATAATATACCAGTATTTTTTCCCCTTATCAAGGTTTCCATACAATTAATTTTTTTTTCGAGCTCCACCTAAATGAGATACCTACTCGATATCATTCATTTAAGTATCTTCTATTTATAACATTTTTTTTGCCACCCGACATAAATAAATGAACCCCTCTAAGATCTTCGTACTAATGTGATTTTAATGTACTCCGATGTCGACTCGAATTTTTGTAATCTGCATAGTTGAATC
Organism: Urbanus proteus proteus; assembly: GCA_018251915.1. NCBI lineage: Eukaryota > Metazoa > Arthropoda > Insecta > Lepidoptera > Hesperiidae > Urbanus > Urbanus proteus. The sequence goes on from DWPV01003856.1 coordinate 8,664, forward strand.
GTTTTTTCTGTATTTATTAATACACAAACAACCAGATCTAATTCTAAATTCAGCATTTAGATGTTTGTCTGGCCGGGAATCGATCCTGGGACATTGCGCTACAGACCGGTATGGTAACCGTTCCGCCACGCGGGTCGTCAAATTTAGGTACCTACACATTAACATTCTTGTCCTGTTTTAATTCTCGTAACAGCGGAATCAAAACAACTACAACAGACAGACCGACAGATTTATGTACCCATGTATTAGTACATTTCCACAATCTTAGCTCAATGTATGTACCTACTTATTATATACCCATTAAATTCATATATTTTCATCATATGTATAATACATATTTAATGGCGTTAAACTGTATATAAAATAAAATCTGATTGTCTCCTTGTCCGATCCTAAATGTCAACACGATTCGATCTTTAATATTTATGTAACGTAAGTCCTCTAATTACTTTTATCACTCATTAACCTGCTGGTATTCTTGTAAATACCTTCATTAAAAATAAAAACGGCAATAGATTAAAATCGCACGGTTGCATGCAAATTTGCTCACATTTGATTAAGTGCCGGTTAACATAGTGGTAAATTATATTAGCTAACCATTCGCTTCCTATGAGGTAGTTATTTTCTTTTATTTATAATTCACGCAATTGCGGTGTATTTAATCCTTGCTTGAATAAAATTGTGACGTGTTCATAAATGGTTTATGTAATATCCGTGCAAGCATGCATGCAACAAGCATCATATGAAATACATATGACCTTTAAGTTTTAAAATAACACGTGAAAAGCGCTTTGTGGAGATTTTCACATAAATCAACGTGACTTTACAAATAAATCCGTATAAATGAGAAAATCTTCGACTGTGCGAAGATTTACTTGTCTCTTAGGTACTTCCATAAATTATGTTCTCAACGTCATAACAGTTTACAGATAACAAAATATAAGAGTTCGGGGGAGAATTTGCAAAGACGCAATTTATATTATTTTTATCTTTTTTTGACACTATCGACCCCTCCCTGTTTCGCGTGCTCCAGACAGGGGTGTGGAGTCATTTAGGTTCTGGTCCCCTTGTGACCCCTCAAGAAATATGGGGACTAAGGGGACGATCGGCTCAGTTTGAATTCTGGCACAAAACATCGATGTTAGATAATGGCCGATTTAGAGCTAAGTTGAGTGGACTTCCGATGCACTTGTAAGAATGAATGCCTTTGCTATAAGTCGCATAAATGGATGAGTAATTGGCGCTACTATCTGAATTTTAATGGTGAGTGCATGACAGTATAAATGTCAAACACACTTAACAGTTCGTAAGTATGGTTTTTACAAGCAATTCATCATTATTTCTTCGCGATCACTAATTAGTATACATCATATTATGTTAAGGCTGATACGTGAGAGCGTTATTAATATAAGAAAAATATCCTGGAAAACAAACATTTGTTAACTCTCATTTTTAAATGCTGTATAATTAATTGTAAGGATAAGTGTGCCTATACTTGTTAACATAATGACTTTTCATTAATTAATGTTGTTTTAAAAAAAATGTTATTCAATTACTGTGGGTTGCTTCTTTTTACTTACAATTCTATGATAATTCAAATATTATTAAAGACGATAGTTGGTTAGTAGGTACTTTACAAAGAGCTATAGAACATTGTTTTCGAAGCATTACAACGATCAAGTGGTTGAACGTGCCTCAAATGGATCGGAAAATGTTTGTATGTATGAAATTATTTTTGTCGCGACGCCTCCTGTGGCGTACACTTTTATTTGCCACTGAATCAACGCCCTACTGATATATGGCTGTTGACGACGCATGTTCTCTATTACATTTTTTGTGAGTGCATTAATAATGTTTTTTGCTACTAGTGTAATTTACTACAGAAAATATTGTTTCGTGAATTTATCAGCATACCTACGATAAGTAGGATAGAAGTGGACTAAATTGTCTTTCGCTGTCTCATAAAGATCTTGCTTTATGCGCGTCGATGTGTTTCAAATTGTCAAAACTATTTGCATTTATTTGATGTGAACACATCGAAACTCAGCCTGGGTGGTCCTTATCACTTATTGCGTGTTCGGAGATAGAATGGTTCGGTACTGTCCTATATTTACCACTTAAGGGACGGACGTATGTAGTTATGTTAAAACTTACTCTTGAAAAATAAGATAGTGATTTCAACTTGAGTTTGAGTAATCGCTTATCGCTTATATCCATTAACTCGATAACGTTTTTATTAGTTTATATTTTTAACATACTCATGTTGAAGATAAATAGTTTGTGCTCGAGTGAGTACATTCCATGTATAATTATTATAAATGGGAATGTCCGTTTGTTTGTTTGTTTGTAACGCCTTCACGCCTTAACTGCTCAACCGATCGTCATGAAATTTTGCACACATACCTATAGTAAGAGGTCCAGAAAAGGAGATAGATATACCTTTCATTCTGAAAAGTGATACTATTCCTGAGGCATAGAAAAGTAACGTTTATACCTACAACCTACTTACTTTGATACCTACGGCCTCTTCATGCGAATGTACACATTAGCGCGAGCGAAGCTGCGGGTAAAAACTAGTCTTTTATAATTGGACACAGCAACCATGACGCGCTTGGTAAATATTGTCATTAAATAAAAATGTTTAAGGACGTATTAATGACCTACAGATGGGCATGGGAGTCGTCTTGTGTAATAAGACATTAAGGAAATAGTTTACCACACCAGCTAAGTGGGTTTAGTAATGATCGTACCTATAGGTACCTTTAAATACATTTTATAGAGCCCTATATCATGTCGTTTTGGACATTTTTTCTACTTTGTAAGTAAAAGATACCTACTTCCTCTTACTAAGGTACTTCTTTTGGCGCATGATTTGTCGGATGATCACTGTAAGCAAGTTAAGATTATCCAAATATTTTTTTAAATAGATCGAATGACAAAAAGTTCTCCCACCAATTTGGACTAGACCTTATAGATATTCATTTCGTTTCGCAACTATATCAAAGCATGTGTTTAATAGCTCATTCTTCTTCTTTTTCGGAGTAGACCTTAGATATACATATAATTGGACTAGACTTTACAAATATTTATTTTTGCAACTACCTATATTAAAGCACGTGCCTGATATCTCACTTAACTTCGTCTACATAAAAAGCCTGTGCAGTACATAATTTACTTTCACATTAACGCTAAACTTCTGAAAGGTGTTGACGAGCGTGTGCGTACCACATTAAAACTTTCAGAGTGCTAAGTTCCCATGAACGGACAAGGGAACCGCATTACCTTAAAATGGGAACCTACTCAAAAATGTAGGTGCTCAATCAACTTTCTAATTTATTTTGTGCCCAAATTGTTCAAGTTTCAAGTATTTTTGCTATAGGTAGTAGAAAGTTCTTCTATTGTATATAGTTGGTACTGTAAGTTTTTTATATTAACGAAATCATAGCGTATAGAGTATAGTTGAGCTCAGAAAGGCTATGTATATAAATATAAAAAAGTTTAAAAAAATAAAAGAAACTCTTAGTAGTATTTCTATTTGTGTATAACACCTACCTACCTACTATATTAACATACATGGACAATGGACATTAATGTCAGATATGACAGACTTATATTTGGATGAAGATTAACTCCTAAACAAGAGCCTATTTCAATCAGTTAATACTCAAATAGGTTAAAGAAAACTAATTGTTAAAAGCATTAATCTTTTTAACTAACAGGTTTCACAGGTATACTTAAACTATAAGTAATCGAAACTCAAGTAAGTACCTACTATCAGTACTAGTTAACTTATAGTCTTACTTATGTGTTAATCCCTCTGTTTTTGCACGTACTTATCGATCGCAAACCATCTCTTGTATCGCACATAATTTAGAGCGTAACTTAAAACAGTGTCTAACATAACACATGGTGCAGACACATAGTTGTAGAAAGCCATAACTTATCCCTCCTCATCCCAACTATTCCCTTGGCTCGAACATACATCTATGTATCTAACATGGCCCCCTTTGAATAAGATCCGCTGGAATAGACAAGAGCGTACTTTGTAATCTGAGAGGGCTTAGAATTGTATAAATGACTTTATGACTACTTGTCGGAGTCTGTCTGAGAAAGAGTTTTGTTTTCTTATTTATTTTGATATAAACAAGTTCATTTTAATTCATCATCATTTTAATACGCAGTTTTATGTTTAGTAGTACCAATTTTCTGTACGTAAGTTCACATTTTCATACATAAATAATGAAACAAAATATCATCTTGGGATCGAAACTGTACTAACGAAAAACAACAAACTGTGTACGCACACACAATATATCACTGATACAATCCTCCAATTCACCAGGTCACCGGCGCCACGCCGGCATATCTAGTACAAGCTAAGGCCATAACCCTACCGAATATGAAAGTTACTCGCGAACACCACGCGCGTTGTACAATATATCACGTTTTGATTCGGCCGCGCCATAAACAATACAATATATCAATATAAAGCAGACGGTGGCGAAATTTGAGCGTACCGAGTGCGTAATATTTATGGCGAAGGCGGTTCTCGCGAATAAAGCCTATAAAGTTGTAGTGTGTTTGTTGTTTTATTTTCAAGTACAAGATAAGAACCGATGGGTGTATTAAGAAGGAGGCTGTAATAACTTTAAATGTTACGAGTAAATTAGAATAACTGCTGCAAATTGTTATTGTTTATTTTAAGTTTAATGTGAATATATAAGCCTGAAAGTAAGTGAATCTTTTGAAGATGTACATAAATAGAGTCACTGAACTTCTGTAGTCAATTAGATAGAGATTAGCTAAGCGTACATCGCCAACTAGAAACGGTTTTAAATGTTAAAAAACCCCTGCTGTTCAAAAAAACGTTATTTTTTAATATCTACATATAAATATTATCGTAACTTCAAAGGAAATAAAATATTTAAGTACTTAATAGTTGTGTAATATTTTTACCATAATAAGGTTAACTTATAAAGGATATTGATGAAGTTATAATCACAAATTATATCTATACAAGACATGGTGAGTCCTTGAAACAAGTCTAAATACTTATGTTTAGTACTTATACAATATAAATAGTCCGAAGCTGATGAAGTTGTGCATCCCACGCAAGCTATCGTTGTTTATGGCTTATTTCACTTGCCGTGAAGCTTGACATTGTATTACGGATTAGTTTAAACTGAACTGGATTTCCAGGCTATAAACCCACTTTGAAATTTTCGTTCAGAGATTCTAAAGGCGATTATTGTGTTACGAAATTTGGCTCTCTTTGTTTATCATTAGGTAGGTGTTTACTAGATGAACAAATGGAACAAATCGAAAGCAATATACCCAGTCTTAAAATAAACATGCTTACGTAGTTAAAAAAGGTAACAGAATCAAACTTTACTAGTTTAAAATTCAGCGTCATATTATGAAGAGTCTGGCATTCGGATCTGGAAGGCTTCTGATTTTTCAATAACATAGGATTTTACATATTAATATCTTAGAGGATAATACATAATATTAATTTCTATCCACATTTAATGTCTTAAAAGGGACCACGTCTACTGTTAGCTTTTAATAGAGACCCATAGGACTAAAACGGGATGATGATGACAAAAAACTCCCAATTTGTTAATATTCATGAAGCTAATAAATAGATTTCACTAGAAGCTAAATCATCAAAATAATTGCTCTTTTAACACTTATAGAAATTCTACCTATATGTAGGTTGAACAATAAAGCTATTAAATACTGTCTTACAAAATAGCGTACAATAACATAAACGTGCCTAAAATCTACACGTAGGTACATTGTATTGAAACACATACATAACAACATTAAGTAGCTACTTGCCCTCGCTTCACC
>DWPV01003857.1:0-14515 GCA_018251915.1 Urbanus proteus proteus
TTAAGCGCCGACTTCAGAACTATGTACTTAAATAACATTTATTCGAATGAACTAAAATTATTTCATACTTTTTAGTGGCATAGAAGTCGGTTTAATTTTTTTGTTAAAAATATTTTTTTCCTTCAATTTTCAAAAGTGCATTTCTCTCTGGGCCACCCTGTACTATCAGGTGGATTGTTTCGTCAATTATTACCTCCATGATACAAAAAGTACTTTCTCGGGGAGTGCTGTCTAGCACTGGAATTTAATTTAAGAGCTGTGTAATAAATCAAAGTTACTACTTTTACAGGAAATATAGAACAAACTGCTACAGAAGCGAGTATTTTAAACAACAGTAAAATATATAACGATACCAGTAATATTGTATGAGAAGTGAGAATTAATATAGATTCTGCGTAGACTAAGGACCGTAAATAACTTTGGCACCTTCTCCACGTTGTAGGTGATCATAAAACACTTCATTTATGATTTTACTACATAGTTTAGGAAAATAATTTTAAAAGCAATTTCATCCAAATGGAATTTTTGTAGATTTTTGTCAGAAAAATTGTTCATGCGATTTATGATTTACCCATGTAATCATGACAATCGTTTGATTACCACGAACTTGGACGGCTCTCAGTAAATACTCCAGACCAGAACAAAGCAGCGCTGAACACTGCTGTTAGATAGAAATAGGTGTGACGGTGGTGCCGCTGGAACCGAACCTACTTGTCTACATTGTTTAAACTTAGTGTTAATCAGACAATTCTATTTTTATATTGCATTCTTACTGCACACATTATATTTATGACACATACAAGTATCACATTATGTAACATAGTGATTTTTTATTATATTCGAGATATTTTCTAACTCGTGGTCTAATATCCCGTTTACGAGGTCTCCGTGAGGATCGTAAAGACGCACCATTTTCTCACTGTGACTCTCATATCTTGTTACGATTTATGTGTATAATGCAGTAAGGATACTTTGTACTCTGTGGCAGCATCACCGCTACCAGTATTTTTGTCTTACAACGGTCCATTTTTAATTGAAGAAAGTGGAAAGAGACGTAAACTAACCTACACCAGGCTAGCAAGAAGAATTTAATCAGTCTGTATGTCTCTTTTCTTGTTTTGAGTATCTTTAGCTAGATTAGGCAGCCCTGATCTGACAATTTCAGTTCGAAGCTTGCATATATTATGAAAGATGATCATAAAACTTCGATAGCGTGATTTAGAATACTAGTGACGCCATCTCTTGACGAGTTGCGGAAACTAACCAGAGGGCTTTATACATCCATCGGCTGCTGTGCGCACTTAACTTCAGGTAGGCTGCGTGCTCGTAACTGCTTTTATTGCAAACATAAGATCAACTAATCTGTCCCTACTGCTGAGCAGGAGTGAATGAGGGGAAAACGGCTAAGACTGTATTTTATTACTGGAATAGTGTGAGTTTATATCTTTCGCATTCTGAAAATGCTGTGAAGTAGGTCTGTGATGTAACAAGTTTTTCTCTAGCATAATAAATTCCGCTGCAACAAACAAAGGTTTGATTGCAAGCGTTTATGAACAATGTTTAAACTTTATTGATTTCTTCATACATTGCTACTTATAAATAGATAAATAGATAATGCCTTACACTCATAGACCCACAATAGAATTTCCTCCTGTGTTGTGCCATGGACACTCAAGCACCCAGACCTAGAACAGAAATCGAAATTCATCGTTCAGATATCTATCTGACCGGGAATCGAACCTGGGACCCATTGCATGTCAAACCGATATACATACCGATTGGGTCTTATTCACCTAATTGATAGTTTTAAAAGGCGCTATGTAACACGAACAATAAGCGTGTAATAAAGGTAGCGTGGGAGGTGTACTATGGAACATCCAATAACAGTTTTATGAGGTCTTTGTAAGGTCATGATGCCTCGTTACATTTTAATGTACTCTTTATAGATGCACTTAAACCAGATATCCTGGCATCGGTGTAATGTTTTATTATTTACTTTGTGATAGAAAAAGGAAATATAATAATAATAATGAGCAGCAATTGTTTGCTACTTCATTATTCAATATATTCATTTTTTATTTGACGATCCTCGTGGCGGAGCGGGTACTATACCGGCCTGACGCGCAGTGGATCCCGGGTTCGATTCCCAGCCAGACAGATATATCTGAATCATGAAATTAGGTTTCTGTTTTATGTCTGGGTGTTTGTATATTTGTTTTTGTGTGTCCATGGCACCCACGATACTGAAGAAAATCCTACTGTGGGCGTCCTAAAGCGTCGTATGGGACTGTATGTTCATTTATTTATCTCTTATTATTTGTACCTCTTTTTCGTTATTTAAATTAATTTTGTCCATAAATACAGTTATGTCATGAGTATATTAGAGAATATCTATCAAAACCAATATCAATCAGTGGGCTTGGTCGGAAACTCGTAAACATTTGAATCTCTTTATGACCAGAGACAATTTATGGGCCGCCATATTGGAAACGCGGGAAATTCGCATCGTTATGAAGTTGTTCCTATAGCGTTCATTTGATTTGTTTATGGACTCTTAGTGGAAAACTTTATGGTGTGATGTTAATTGGAAAGGAAGTTATCAATTTAAACATAAGTATATTTTCAAAGTTTGTCTGTGGTTGTTCGGCAATCATAAATATTAAAATCTTTGTCTATGGTAGTAATAAAGTGATGATAATTAATGATAACAAATCAGTGTTATTTGTTACGGAAATAAATTTTGTTATCTTTAAGTGCTTTATCTTTGCCTAATTGTTTTAAGATTTATCCAATTATATTTATTTATAAGTATGTATATAGACTTACTGGTTCCCATGAATCTGAAAGTACTTAACAGAAATCTAGTTAGAAATAGGATTCAAGTTAAACAATATGAAGCCTTGTAGACACATGCCTTATGAACGGCGCTTTGACTCGTCTTTTCAGATTGAAACCAATAAAGGAGATGCCTAGCACCGTTCACATATCTCGGCTATCTCTTAAGGGTCAAGAGATTTCTCCTCATTGTTATACTCGTATATATAAACGACCCGCGTGGTGGAACGGTTGCCATACCATTCTGACGCGCAGTGGGTCCCGGGTTCGATTCCTGGCCAGACAGATATCTAAATGATGTATTAGATTTCTGTTCTGCGACTAGGTGTTTGTGTATTCGTGTATGTGCGTGTCCATGGCACCCACTACACAGGAGAAAATCCAACGGAGGGGCTATGAGTGTAGAAAGCGTTTTAAGTTTTTTAAGTTTTATATTCAGTAATACTTTATTCGAATAATATTGGGAGATTCAGTATGGTATGCGGTGATGTACCACTGTCAAAGCTACTTTGAAACTAGTAAAAATATACATAGAACATATTTGGTGTAGCCAAAATATACATAGAAATCAGTACCTAATCGTATTCTTGCGTTTTTATTGGTTGCCTATTGTCAACAATTAAGGAAGCATTATTTCGAAGGTTAAAAAAATACACACAAACAAATAACTAAATTTACGTGTCTCAATCACTGGCATGCACTGACGTTAAGCATAGCTGTTCATACTGGTAGTCGCGTCGTGTCGCCCACATACCAATTCCAGTTGTCTCTTTCTTTCATGGTAAAATCAATTCCGCGATACCCACGACGTGACGACCCCGTAAAATTCCAAAACACGGACGTAACAATCAAATTGATTAAGGGATTTAATTAAAATTTTTGGCGTTGCCCTAACCGTAGAACGCATAACGCATAGAAATGTCTTGTTCAATTTAAAGCTCGGTTACCTTTTAAATTATTAGTAATATTTTTATATCTACCAAATCAAATAATAAGATTTATAACTATAGACTGACTGATAGAAATAAAATTCTATAACCATTCATAACGGCGTAAAATCCTTGCGGACCATGTTACTGCATGTATAGTGGTAAACTGAAAAAGTTATTATTTCTGTTAAATAAGTGCCATTTCTATTTCACATTTGATCTGTGGATATAAATCTGCTTCGTTTTGGTTACACCTACGCATTGAACCTTAACGCATGCAGTTACCGTTACCTTTTTTATTTTGGAACGGTGCTTTAAATTATTTACTCAACGCAATTTCAACCAGTTTACGGATAACTTTAATCTATACAAATAAATAAAATTGAAGTGTTCATTTTTCGTTTGTTATTTTAAAATAATAATTTATTACTCGATGCATATGGAAGTATGCACGATACCTATAACGAACATGCAAATGAACGATTTTTTTTTGTCTAATCTTTGAGCTAATCATCTAAACGGCTGGACCAATTTTGACGGGACTTTCACTGGCAGATAGCTGAAGGTCTAAGGCGTAACATAGGTTACTTTCGCAAGAGCTCAGGATGCTATCTATGTTTAGATACATATGTATTCCTTTTTACGTTTTTAACGCGGGTGAAATCGCGGGGATCAGGTAGTAAAACATATAATTTGTTTTTATGATTTAAAATAACCGCTATTTATACCTGTTCTACGTAGGTACGTATTTTTTGTACGATGCATGAAGAGTTTATTTAAAATTTAAAGAAATATCAAAACTTTGATTGGTTTTTATTGTTTTTGATACACTCTAAACTAAGAATAACAAAGGATACTTAATGACTAAGACATTCTCTGCCAGACAACCCTGAGCTCAGGGGATGATTATGGTAAAATTAGTAAACAAATACATAAAACTACAAACAATTGTTTTTTGTATCTATTTCCTTATTCTGATATCTTGTCCGTTGTTTATTTTTGGATATGACTGACCCAGTTTTGTCAAAACCAGGTCAGCTGTCTTCAAAAACATTTATGTATGTGTATATCTATCCGTAAAAAATTAGGATCCACAAAACCACTACCTAAAAATCTGCCGGTCATCTAAAAAAAATATGATACTATTATTTTTAAAACGTGTTAAAATAAATATAAAAATTATATATAACACAATAAAAATTTACACCATTATTGTACAGTATGGCACCTATACTAAAAGATGGTTGATATAGATGCCCTACATTCCCTCTGGAATCCGAACGGAAAGTATATTATTATGTAAATTCGAAAAGTTTCAAAATGATCGAGCGAATTACGGAAACTTTGGATAAATCTTCGAGCGTGAGCACGCCCGTATGCCAAAACAAGACAATTAATTTCGTACGATGATATAATACATACGAGTATAGTATACTATGGAAACCAGTTATTATAATTTGTTTAATTTCATAAAATCCTAACGATGAAACTAAGTAATAAATGGTAGAGACATCTATTGAACATTTGTTGTATTTATTTAGAAACTTAAGACTTAAGACTACTACTACAACTAAAACTTAGGACTCTAATAAGAATATAATTAACCATTGCAGTTTGGCTCTTGAGATTTACTTTCATTAAACCCTTATGTCTGGTTGTGTGACAATGAATTCAGCAAGTTGCCGCTGCCTTTTTCAGAAGCAGCAAACAAGCTAGCAGTCCGTCTGATAAAAGTTAGTTACTGGTGTTCATTGACATCTGTAATAAACTCTATATAGAAGGAGATTTAACTTAAAACTGTCGCGATACCTTTCCTCGGGAAGAAAATATTTGCATTTGCAATGTCAACCAACTTCCATGTTCTTCCAATGAAACACAAGAGCGGCTTCATACAAAAATAGTATTTTCAGTAATACTTCCACGGTTAAACCCAACTGGTTACCTTTTACCCTACCTTACTGTACTTTTATAAGTAACTATATTTTTTGTGTTTTAATATATATTATTTATTGGATGTTATATTATTTCTTCATGGAAATAAATATAAAAAACACTTTAACAGAACTTAAATATAAAACTTAACATAAACCTTTTTGATTTTGATTTTAATTCATAATATATCGATACAATAATTATTATTTACAAAATGTACAAATATACAAGAAAAATAATACAAAAATATAAAAACACATAAACTATCAATAAAAAAAGTTAATAACTATATTAAATTCTTCTCTTTTGGGACCATAATAATTAATTTCCAAAGTTCATTTAATTGGCTGTACAGTTCCTTGGTTCCAATTTACAGCAGTTGCCCGTTCGGACGGCAGCCATTTGCTATTTATCAGACACAAAATGGCCGACGTTTTGGCCGAGGAAGTTCTCTCTTTAATTGAAAGAGCCTTTTTGAACTGTCCTCTTTGTTACTAGTAATAAGCTGGGATATTTCTTGCAATTGTTTTTCCTTTGCAATTTAACCTTTTATTTAAAATAATTACTAGTATTTGTTCTATTTCAATTCTTTATTGTTATTTTAATTAAAACTTAAGATCGATTGTAATGACTGGGTTAGTTAAATTAACATACATACTAAGACTTTTTACTTTTGTAATATTTGTCAATAAAAAAAAACAATAATTCAAAAAATATTTAATTTAAATGTGCTTTAAGATTAAGATCAAAGTTTTGGGTTCAAAATTATTTTTTTTAATCAATTCGAATATCAACTTATTAACATTATCAGGCTAATAATTACATTCAGCAGATAAAATTCGCGGATAGTATTAAATAAGATCGACTTGATTGATATCATACCAGAAAATTCTTTTCTTTAATTAAGTATATCGAGTCAAAGTGACTCAATACCCATTTCAATCAATTCAATCCAGTAATCCGTCAGTAAACACCATAATAAATAATGGGAAGTGCCCCATAAATCATGGTATAATAAACCGTCTTTACGATGCCACCGTTGATCATCTAACCCATAAACTATGGAGGTCAGTCAGCCTTCAATTGTTTTCCTCCCACGCTTCGTCAAGGATACAGATGACATCTCAAGTTCTTGAGATTAATATTGTATTCGTTGGAGTAAACACTACATAGTATAAAACAAAGTCGCTTTCCGCTGTCTGTCTCGTATGCTTAGATCTTTAAAACTACGCAACGGATTTTGATACGGTTTTTCAATAGATAGAGGAAGGTTTATATGTAATTTTAACGCGTGTGAAGGCGCAGGCAAATGCTAGTTTGTAAATACTTTTCTGTCAAGTACTTGGTAGGGAAATTTTTATGTTATTTTAAATGTAGTAGATCTTTTGCCTAATCACAGTAGTTCTAAACGTTGCTGTATTTTGGTTTAAACGAGTAGTCCGGCTCTGTGGCCGACTTCAGATAGGATCCTTGGCTTGACCACTTGTCATCATGTGGACTGCATGCTTGTATGCAACTCCCATCTTATCGACAAAGGCTTACATTAAACAAACAAAATCTTAACATTAAACCTTAAACTTAGACAATAAGAAAACATATGATATATTGAAACTCGTTAATTCGTTCATCCTCAGATCAATAACCTTTTTTAGTTATCACAATGAAAGTAACATTTACAAAAAAACATTATTTTTCAATGAAAATACGGACAAAATGGATAAAATTCCAATTTCCTAAGTAAGGTACCCATATCACGTTACCAGGACTACAGAAGCTACAACATAATATGTTGTTGCTGTCCCTTTGCTTATCTACACAAACTTCTGAGTTTCCGTGACAAACAAACTCGTTCTCAATGGAGTGACAGAAATCAATTTCTTCGAGTCAACAAACTACGATCTGTCGAATCGACAGTCCTGTCCCACGCAATTCTGACCTTTCTTGACCCTTGATAAATAAGCAAACGGAGGTAGGTATGTTGATTCACATATGGCCTATTTTCCTTTGAATTATTTTTATGGAGATTTTCCTGGCTGTCCGGTTGGTTTAACATTTGACAAACAGGATGTCAGGGATGGCTGATTCGGGATAACAGTGATATGGATGGTTAGGAGATTTCGATCTCTTATATCCAGAGTCCGGGATTCGAATCAAAGGCGCTTCAAATTGTTCGAGGTTATGAGACTATTAGAAATTAATTTTATGATATAATTTAACAGTGAGGGAATAATACTTAAAGAGCATATATTACGTATAAAATGAGCAGCATTTAAGTATTTAAAAATGTGTAAAATAAATGTACGATACCGTTAAAGCAAGTGACAAAACCTTTCTATGGACATATTTTTTAAAGACATGTCTGGGATTCGAACTTCGCACCTCTAGATTAAAAGATTCTCGTCAATACCAGTATCAACCACAATATTCGCAAACATATCACAAGAAAAGTTTCCTTTTCCACCGCTAATAAAATTTCGTTTCGTGTTACAGCATTTATTAGAAAGAGATTCGCCTTTGTCTCGCGAAGATTTTTGGCGTTTCGTCTTTGAGGTAATTAAAAGCTCTCGAGAACAAGCTAAGTTCATGACACTGCATCCGAGAAAATATTGACGCTGGAAAGCGTAATTGCCGTACCTCAAAAATATGCAACTCTACACAAGAGCGAAAAATGTTTTTGTAACTTAGTAACCTAAAAATAAGGTTTATGTTACTAGGTTTAAAAATTTAAAAATATAGTGTGTGTACGTTACGTAGAGCGTACGTGTATGTCATAGAACCCCGCCGTGAAAAATTTAGATATTTTTTTCTATTTATTTCATTTAAATGTTTCTGTGTTATTATACCAGATAAGATCACAGTCCAACCTGAGGTCGGCTACAGATGCTTTGCTACCCCTGAGGACTAAGTTGGGATGCCTCGAATAAGTATGTCTCCCTAACCACACCCTTCAAACCAGAACACGGCAGCGCTTCACAGCTGTGATAAGGCAGAAATAGGTGTGGCAGTGGTGCCGCCGGACTCGAACCAAAAAGGGCTCTACCACCTTTTAAAAATAAATTACTAACCTCATCTTTATATCAATTGCTTTTTACAATCAATATTTATTCAAATCTTAAAAACCTTTCAATCCTCCAAATCATAATTAGTAAGCAGTGTCGCCTACGCTATCCGTCTAATTCGTTTAATTAAATTTTGTTCTTGTAATAACATTAATTACGGAGCAAAATCAGCCGTTGTCTCGCGGATTCGGGCCTTTCAGGTAATTAAAACTTTGTTCAAAACAAATTCCGACAACATTATGAAATATGGAACTGACATTACCGAAAGGAGGCGGGGTTTTTATTTCTTGTTATAATATTTTTTGAATTTATATTTAAGGGAATGGAATTTGAATACAATTGGTCCCTATTATGCAGAAAAGATCCAGTCTAGGTATACTTACGATTTTTCTATTTACGGTCAAAATTTTAACTGCATTTACTCAAAAGTAAAAAAGTTGTTGGATGTTTTCTGCATCCAATCTCCATGGGTCCAATTTTAATGTAAGTGCATATTGTTGCGTAAAAACGACAGAATACAAAATTGTTATGCTTAAGAAGAGTTTGTTGAAAGTGAAAAATACTGCTGCTTGTCTCTTGAATTGCGTCGAAGAGTTATAAAGTTCCATCCATCAACCTCTTTTTGGGCCACTGTCTATACAAATAAATAAAATTGAAGTGTCTGTTTGTGATTTCAAAAAAACATTTTTTACTCTATGCATATAAAGTATACACGATACCTAAAACAAAAAATTATTAAAAAAAAATTGTCTGTCTGTCTTGCTGTCTTGTTTTACTGAGCTAATCTTCTAAACGGCTGTACCGATTTTGACGGGACCATCACTGGCAGATAGCTGAAAGTCTGAGGCAAGTCTAAGTAACATAGGCTACTTTAAAAAAAAAGCATTACCACGCGCGCCACGCGCCCGTGGGTCCCCTCGCGGAAGCGCGGGATGTTATCTATGTTTAGATAAGTATTCCTTTTCTTCTTTAACGCGGGTGACACCGCGGGTATCAGTATTGTTGAAATCACGACGTAACACAGAAAGGTTTTGTCGAACTTCCTGGATTTTTCTCTCAGAGTCAATATTCTTATCGCAAATGCGAGTATGATAGTTTTTCAATAAAGTTCAATTCCAAAGTAGTTTAACTATCTGTGAATAACTTTTCAAAGTTATCGCACTAAGGATCGTAGCAAGGAAATGTCATTAGGGTTGTGGCGGTTCGAATAAACGGGATATCCGCGCTCCCCTCTGTTAGCGGATTCCATCGACGTGGAAGGAATTCAACTATACTTGGACAGATACACGGTGAAAATCAATCTGACTTTCGTTAAGTTAAAGGGTAGAATTTGAGGAGTTAGGAATGTTTGACTGGTGGTTCTATATTCGACATAAATTGTTGGGCCTCATATCACGATGATATGAGGTTTCTTTTTATATTCTAATAGAAATAAATTTGTATGTTAGCACAAACTTTATTGTGCTACTTTTATGACGTACCTACTTAATAATTAAGTAATTGAATAATGATTACAATGGAAATAAAAAATGCAAATTTGCACATTACCACCAGCTCACTTAGTTTACGCTAGAGTCCGTGGTTCGTTCTAGTAAGTAGTTCGTGGGTTTCAGTGGTCATCAATCTACTCACAATCCATCCATCTCAGTCATCAGATGGCATGATGCGTTAATATACAGTCCTCATATGTGAAAATGCATTCATATATGCAATTTCATATGTATGTAAGTAATTTTGACCTCAAGTTCGACTTTAAGTCTAGGTGCTTGATGTTAACTACAGATCTACTCGTATGTACGGCAGTGTTCACTTAAAATCATTGCATACTTGTTTACTAAGATATAAGTAAAGTGCGGGCTTAGGTCACACTGTGCTATAAGAAATATTATGAACACGTGAAAAATGTTTTTTGATGATGAAAACTTCACACTCGTTTATCAGTTTAATATAATGGAACCACAAACATTGTTTTTGATAATAAAAAATACGAAATAACACAAATTTCAAACAGAATGTCAAGTCTCTTTCATACCCTCAATAAGAAGCGAGAGGCAATAGCAATGTTCAGAGCAGTTTGAGATTAAATTTTCAATTAAACCCGACATGAGATCAGAGTAGCGTGTATGACGCTTGATATCGTTACCGAAATTGTGTGTATCGAGAGCAAAAAGAGAGAGATAAACAGAGAAAGATACATTTTGATAAAAGCAAAAACGAGACAAACAGAGAAAAAAGATTTTGATAAAAACAAAGATAAAATAAAACAATAAAAATTTGATTAAAACAAGTTGCTAAGCTCTTATTTGGTTTAAATGTTTTTTACTAATAAAAATCCTTTTAAAAATAATGAAAAGAGAAGAGAAGGGAAAAAGCAACGAGTAGAGAGGGAGAGAGAGAGAGAGAGAGAGAAAGTATATAAGAGTACAAGTACAATATAAGAGTAACAAGAGTGTTAAATGAGTTAAAAATACTCTAAAGTGAGTGCACTATTCCAACATAAAATCTTCGACCTAAGTTACATTTTGTATATTTCTAAAGTATTTTTGTAGGTATTTTAGTCAAATTATTTGTGTATGTATATTATTTTATTTATTACTAAATGTTACAGAATACGATCAGATACGACGATAATCTGCAATGGGAGGAAATTAAAAGAATCAATTAAGAAATAACGAACAAATAATATTCATGTATGAACTGCCAAGTGAAATTCGAAAAATATTTTATAACATTAACTACTCTTGAGATATTCGCTTGTACGAGAGGCCGACATTCCCAATATTCGGGTTGGAGATGAAATTTTCAATTATCGCAACCGGGAAGTGACAAAATTTGTGCACGCTCGATATTGTACTGGAATTGCGTACTGAATTACTCTTTAATATGTTTTTTATTTATTTATTGTCAAAAAGAACGGCAGAACCAATTACACTTATTGACACATACTTACAAATTAATTTAAACTTAAAACGTATAAACGTTTTCTACACTCATAGCCCTACAGTAGGCTTTTCTCCTGTGTCGTGGGTGCCATAGACACACAGATACACGAATACACAAATACTCAGACCCAGAGCAGAAATCTCAATTCATCATTTAGATGTCTGTCTGGCCGGGAATCGAACCCGGGACCCATTACGCATCAGACCGGTATGGTAACCGTTCCGCCACGCGGTTCGTCAAAAAATAATCATTTCAATGATAATGATATGATAACGTAAGAGTTTAATATTTATTTATTTTATGTAATAATTTATTATTATTATACACCTTAAGCTAGCAAAGGTTAAAGGGTAAGCTTAATGGCATTCTTTGTTATCCTGGGTGATGGCGGTAATATGTTGATATTTAACAAATTATTATTAAAGTGTCGTTATTAAAGTTTTCAACTGTTATGGCTCCCTTGAGAGTGTCATAGATTCATTTAGATAAGAACACAAATATTCTGACTCAGAATTGAAGATTAAATACAGCAGCGCAATATGCATGCCGGTTGTGCCTCAATGCAATTGCAATGCAAACTATATAAAAAAAAAACACAATTTGTCGTCGTAATGTAGGTTTCTTTGACTTTATATTATAGTCCACTACGCTAGCGGTTGTGGTTGATAAGCTTCAAAGTCCTTAAGAATATTAAGAGAGAATTCATTAGCATGTTTTTTTGCGGATATATTTTTCATTAAAACACTATTCGGATAAAACTACGCTGAAATAGGAAGCGGGCTTTCCTATCTGATATTGAAATGAATTGATTACTAGAATCATAGTACACTGAAGTGTAATCAATGTTTAGTGCTTGGCAAGACTACACGCGCGGGTGCGGTGCGGGCGCGGCGCGGTGACTCAAACGTATGGAAACCGCTCGCCGTTCCCGCGTGCCCACTATGGACATTCGAAAAAGATTCTATATGTTTGAGCACGTCGCGTCGCGCCCGCGCCTCGCCCGCGCGTGTAGTCTGGCCAAGCACTAAACGTTGATTACACTTCAGTGCACTATAATTCTAGTAACCAATTCACTGGCCAAGCACTTAATGTATTTGCCATCATAAATGTCACTATGAATACTCCATTGACTTCAGTGCTTTTAAAAAAGGAAGGATTATATATAGTGATATAAAACCAAAACAATATTTGAATTAAATTTAGAAATACTTTATATCATTCTTAGAATAAAGAAAGAAATTTATGTTAGTATTAAAAATGTAGCGTCCCTTGTTTTTAACTAAAAGAGCGCTGAAATACGCTTACGCTGGAATAAGTGCCAACCGTAAAAGTTCTAGGAACATCATTAGTGTTGTTTGTAGAGTGCACAAATCCGATTTTCTGGGGCCAGTAAAGAAAGAAAACTAGTAATATTTGTAAGAGAGAAAAAGTGGTAACTTTAAATTTTAAGCAGTAAACAAGTTACACTTCCTTTGATAGTAAGTGATCTCTGTCGCCTATGGAATAATGGACATCCGTAAATAATGATAATCAAGTCCTCAAGATTTACCTGAGGTTGGCCATAGATGTGTTGAATTGTGTTGCTACACCTGAGGACCAGGAAAAATATTCTCGCTTTGGCAAAGAATTTTGACATTGTAATTGCATTTTCGTTATATGTACCGTGTATACTTTCATATGCATTGAGTAAAAATTGTTATTTTGACATCACGAACAGACACTTCAATTTTATTTATTTGTATGGATATCTTTAAAGATAAAATTTCCAATTAAATGCGACACCAGCACTTCTAGTGGAAATGTCTTTCACTTCGGTTTAACATTAATCCGATTTCGGAGCACAGCTTTTTCTCCTCTATAGGAAAATACTTTCCGAAGAGGTTGTAAATTGTCGGTTGAAATTATTTTTGTGTAAATTGCATCAGAATTTGAATTAGGACATCCCTTCAAGCTATAGCTCACATTTATACCTTTTTACCTACTAGTTATCTTGCTATCTTTGATGAAAAGACGCCCTTAAAGCTCTTGGTTAATTTTGCATTATTAAAATATTATTATTTATTATAATTATACAGTTGTATTAAATCATAATCAGTGAGGACAGCGGCTTCGTGCATAATATAAAACAAATTAATTGATAAACATTCGATATAATAAAGTAACGTTGGATCAAATAAAGATTCTTCAAACTATTAAAAAATATTATATGAATATATTATAGCAGCAATCATATCTTAACTTAAATGTATTGTAAAGATTAAGATGCCAAATAGTTGCAAGGTAAAGATTAAGATGGCGCAGCAGTATGTAGATTTATTCCAAGGTCTGTTGGGTTGTATTTGTCGACAAACGTTTGTTTGGGACCGCCGTGGCGTATTGTCTCAGATACCACGGTGTTGACTTTGTCCCAAATGTGTGGGTAAATTATTGCATCATGGTTGGAAGTTTTCTTATGAGTCGACGGGTTTTTATGTGGGGAGTTTTCTACTTTGCTGCAAAAATGACAGCTTTTTTCGTATTGATAAAGATCTTGGTAGAGTTGCTATTCTTCTCCGGCCTAAATAAGATATGATGATTTGTAATTGTTAGCGATGGTTCACGAGAGCAGGACTGTCTTTAATCTTTAAGGGGCCCTGGGTAGACAAAGGTAGTGGGGTCCATAGATCTGACAGACTACTGTTTGTTATAAATATTTACTACATAAATAAACGATACGTTTTGGCGAAATAAATTTTATAGCACAATGTGACCTTTTTTTTTTTTTTGATTACGAGGGGGAAACCTTCAAAAGGTACCCGGCGCCTCGGGAGCGACGAC
>DWPV01003858.1:0-14514 GCA_018251915.1 Urbanus proteus proteus
GGAGGCCTTATGGGCGGTTTGAAAACATTCGACACGGGTTGGCCACTAACCCGTATCCCCTCCACCAACACGCATTGAAGCAGCGTGGTGGAGTACGCTCCAAGCTTCTCTTATTTGTGGGAGAAGACCCGTGCCCAGCAGTACGACACAAAAGGGTTGCGGAAAAAAAAAGAGTGTGGTAAAGAATACAGACTTACCCGAGACGTTTCTTCAAGAGTAGCAGCGCGTTTGTGGTCAATTTCCGATGTCCATACGCGTCACCACTTACTATCAAGTGGAGTGGTTGTTCGTTTGCTACTCTATAATAAAGATATGTATTACCTACATGATATAAAATAATAATACGGTGTTTATATTTAGTGACTGATTAAAAAATACGATTTTATTGTTTGGATAATTGAATAAATTTGTTTGGAGTTCGTGGAACCGTATCTTTATGTAGCAGCGAGAGCTTTATTCATTATAGACTTAATTTCTGGAAAATGTAATTGAAAGGTACTTTTGTGAGATAATAAAAGAGCAAGCATGTTTTTTCAATTGTTTGACAAAGCTGAATAAATACGTTTACGTGTAAAATAAACGAATTGAGCATTGTTAGTATAACTATGAAGTATATTAGATATTTAAAACTCGTTCAATACATATATTTAGGACTCGTTCAAGATAGATTTTTCTAGGGAGGTTAATATGGTTGAAAGTTCACGTGAATAACACTTTTTCTTGAAATTACCTATCTATCTATATGGGTGAACCAAATAGACTTTTGATAGGTAATATTTTATAGGAATACATTATGTTAAAGATAAGAGTTTGCTGAATACGAAAGTAAAAAACTTCACTGAATGGTTGAAATTTCGAACTGATTGGGTTGTACTGCACATTTATTGGCTGATTTTTTACTTAATTCAGATTTTAGTTAATTGTTAGAGGAGTAAGAGTATATTTTGCAGCATTAATTTTCTATCTAGACTACTTTCCGTCAATGATAGTATTTTCGTGAATTTTAAATTACCGGAGCAAAAACCTGTAATGGCTAAAGCTAGCATTTCCCAAACTTTATTATACTGTGGCCCGGTAATATTCATATTTCCTCATTGTGAACCATCAAAAGTTTTTTAACACAGCGGGACGTAGCGCTCGCGTTGCTACAAAAGCAACATGTCTTTT
Organism: Urbanus proteus proteus; assembly: GCA_018251915.1. Taxonomy (NCBI): domain Eukaryota; kingdom Metazoa; phylum Arthropoda; class Insecta; order Lepidoptera; family Hesperiidae; genus Urbanus; species Urbanus proteus. Next base: position 1,168 of record DWPV01003858.1, read on the forward strand.
GTTCATTCACTATTGTGGTTTATTGAATTAAAAAATAATGCTGTAAACGGATATATACTTTACTTTTGGCTCAGTGTTGAGTCACGACACATCTAGATCCACCCATTTTGAAGTTCAGTCAACACGCTGAGCAGCGTGTTAGTAACCGCACTCAGAAAGACCCCCTATCTTCAGGCTTTTGCACTGAGTCGTCTACGTCAACCACGGAAAGAGAGTGAGTGGTGTTTTAAGACGAGCATATTTGGGAAACACTGCCCTAAACAATGTGGGCTGAGTAATGGAAGAGCGTGGGCGGTGATAAGACAATCAGGGCTATCACCTTTTATATACATAACTACACATTTGACAGTGTATTACAAATTAGTAGTCCATTGATCGTATACCCTTACACCTACCGCCTCACACCCACACGACGGAGATCGCTTATTCTTAGTCGGGAATCTAAGGCCGTATTCTCGAAGTCAGCGTAAAGCGATGCGTATGTATAAGCGTACGACAACAGCGTAGCGACGGACTCGTTCTTGAAGGCAATGTGTAGAACGCATTGTTGCGAACTAGTGTTTTTTATAAGATCGAAGTAGCAAACGAGCATGCAGTCTACCTGATGGTAAGTGGCCACTGCCGCGTCATCTGTAATCAATCCTAAATAGGATCAAGGTCGTATCTGAGGTTGATCACAGATGCGTTGCTACCCTTGAGGACTGCGTTGGAATGCCTCGGATAAGTATATCTCGCTTACCACACTCTTCAGACCAGAATACAGCAGTACTTAACTCTGCTGTTATAAAGCAGAAATAGGTATGGCGGTGGTGCCACCGGAGTCGAACCACATAGAGTTCTACCAAGTTGTCCCGTGAGTGTAATTTGTAAACAAAATAAACCGTTTACTCACTCCATCAATATCGACGTGCAGGTACTAGGAGCTCATAACTAGTACGCTCGGTTTTACGCTCTTCATACGCTGTACGCTAACTTTAAGAAAGGGACCTTATTCTTAGTCGGGAGCCTAAGACAGAGTGGATATGAGAGAATTAATCTACGATAAGCCTGAACCATGTTTGGATGTGCGACGGACTAATATTTGTTCTGTTCGCTTTGATTAAAACCTTTCCTCGCAATAAATATATGTATGTTGATACTAAGTGTTGCCAGGGACGTACGTAAACACATTTACGATAATTTCTACGTTTAACGTGAGTGGGTTTGAGGTTGAGTTGTAATGTTTTAGTTTTGGTTTTATGGGAGTATGAGTAGTGCTGGCAAAAAACATAGCTTAAGTAAAAATTATATATTTTTATCATACATAGAGGGAACGAAAAAGAAACAAAGAATAATACGAATAAGAAAGAATTTGGAAGAATTTAGTGGGTAAATTTATCACTTGCCATAAATAATAATAAGTCACTTTCTTAAATGGTGAGTGTTCCGAGGAACTGTTCGACCTGGTCGAAAAATCGCGCATTTTCTATCTTTTCAACTAAGTATGTACATTTTAAGTCTATAGTCTTTGCTAAACTCAACCGACTATCAGACGGTCCAAAACCCGACGCATTGTACTATTTTAAATAGTCGATATTTATTTATTTTCTACAAGACATATTGATACCTTGCTTACTTGTCCTTGTTGTGTATTTTAGCAACAATAATATGTGATTAAGTATAAAGGTGAATGATTGTACGATACCGTATCATTTACTTTTTCTAACAAATGATGTGTTCAGACCACGTTCAGACTATTGTTATTTAACTCAATGAATTTAGGTACTACAATTACGTGACATTCAATTGTACTTTTTCTGTTTAAATTAATTTAATTTAGCAAGTAGACAATAACAATTAGATAAATGAGCAGAGTTTAAATAAACTCAATATGACTTCGTATTTATTTGGGACCAATCTGAGATTACTTAAGAGGTATATAAAACAGGTTTTATCCATACAAATAAATAAAATTGAAGTGTCTGAATGTGATTTCAAAATAATATTTTTTTACTCAATGCATATGAAAGTACACACGATACCTATAACAAAACTGCAATTATTTTTTTTTGTGTTTGTTTGGCTGAAGTAATCTTCTAAACGGCTGGACCGATTTTAACTGAACTTTCACTGGAAGATAGGTGAAGGTCTACGACGTAGCATAGGCTAATTTAACTTACGAAAAACCCAGTAGCGCGCTCCACGTGCATCCGTGGGCTGTCACGGAAGTGCTGGGTATCACTTATATTTAAATATCTATGCCTTTTTACTTTTTAACGCAGGAATCAGCTAGTTATTATTATAAAATCCGAAAACCGTTTTAATGCAAGAATCTAAAATAAATAACGGTTTCTTCTAAATTACTTGATGAATAATGTTGTCTACTTTTTTAGGCTTATGCGAAGGCGTGGGTGGAGATGTAATGTAAATAGGTCGGTAAATGAGTGGGAGTCATTCCAAGTGTGTAGGATTTAGAATAAACTCCACTTATATAGAAGCATTATAATTGTATTTCGAATAAATTAATATTTGTTTATTTTTCCTGCATCTATAATTTTTTCATTGTTACTCGTTACTGTTTATAATTAATTATGTTATTTTATTGTTAATTGCCGTTTGTATATAACTGATGTAGTAATATAACTGAAGTAAAACTCGCCATGTTTGTTTTTGTTTAACTATGTCATATAAAATGTTTTAGTGTGTACTTTGTTGGTATAACAAATTAAATAAATAATCGGAATAATCGGTAATAATAATCGGAATCGGAATCGGAATCGGACTCGGAATGAAAATCCATTGACGATTGGACGTGAATGGTAAATGGTGACTGCCACCTATGGACATCTTCAATTAATTAACAGACGCAAAAGCTGTGTATAGCTATATATTATTTGATACAGTACACGACTACATGTACATGTCTGATAGAGCTAGTGTAAATTCATTTGAACTGGTATATGGTTTGCTGATACAAAGAGCAATTTTGATCCATCCATTGAATCTATCAGCGAACATTTGTATAAAGAATGGTTAGAAATGTACTGCATTCAATTCACCAACTATTCACCTGAAAAAAGTGGTTAGAACATCGAAATGGAGTAATAAAATGGAATTTGCAAACGTTTTATTTTTTAGATTAATAAATAAACGCTTTTACTATTCGCCATGTTATGATACATGATTGGATTGATTGATAGATTGGTTTTGATTTTTTCGAATAGCTATTTATTTAATCGTTTGCATGTCTATGCATGTAGTTATTAAATAATTGTTTGGTTTTGTTGTATAAGATAAATAAATCAAATGTTTCTATTTAAAACTTTTTAGAATTAAACTTAGCGCTAAGGGAGACAGGGTGGGATGTAATCAATCTGATCAAAAAATGATACCTGTCTCCTCCATACTTTTATGACTCTCACAAAGCAAAGCATATTATCAGTATCAAAAGTCATCAATGCATTACTGCCTAGAACAGTCGCTAGTTCTCAATGCAACTTTTTTGTGTGTTATAGCGGTTCAGGAATAATTTAAAAGGACGTTTTTTCATACACAAACACCCAGACTTTAAATCTAAATTCATCATTCAGTCATCTGTCTTGTCTTGTATCGAACCTGGAATCTATTATGTGTCAGACCGGTGTATCCGCTCCGCTACACTGATCGTCAAAACATCCTTCACTTCACATTCACTTGTATCTGTTATCCACAAACTGATGTTACAAGTGACATTGCTACGTAGTCTCGTTTTGCGTCGCGTAGCACAAGCTTCGTAGCTTTGCCTACACAATACGAGTGCTACGCAATGTAATCCTTGTAGCGTATACAGTTTCAGCCCTACAGATAACCTATACCTAAACTGCTACAAAATACGCTTCCAAATTTTTTTAAGATTCAGTTTTTATAGTCCTTACTTAAAATTAAATTCTTACTGGACAAGTTAATTACCTTTACTTACTAATACACATAATATGTCGACTAATTAATATTGGAAGAGTCAACGTACGTAGTACGTAGCAAAAATCAATATATTTATATTGGAAGTAGTGAGTAATAATTATTATTAATTATAAATTAAACCATTGTTGGATTGCGTACATTAACGCTTATATTAAATTATAATTTTATTAAACGTAGTCCAAAGTAATTTGTAGTTAGGTAACGAACGCAATGCTAGAAAGCTACGATTAAATTAGGTCACATAATAATTTTCTTGTATTGGAATGGGGCACGCTACTTGAATATTATAATAAGTAGTAGCGATTACCCTCATTTGTTCAAATGGTTAAATATTTTCTCTTGTACAAGTGTGATAAGGTTGACTACGTGAATTCGGTCAAGCAAGGAATACTAATTTGCGCCACATTTGCGCCTCTCATGGTCGACTTGTTCATTAACGGTCTTATGTTTAATTTTGGTTTTGTCATAGGGTCTTTTCAAGACATTGAGTGATTCTGGTATCTCTGTAATTTTAGACTAATGAAACTGATTCTGTGGGCATACTTCCTAACATAATAATTTTTGATGAGCCTTTCTCCTTTTACTGATTCCAGGTGGTAATTTATCATCACAATGCTTATTTTATAAAATGTTATTATAAGATCGATGAATAAATTTAATTGTTTGCTGTTGGACTTGTACAACAGTAAATTTATTATGTATGAGCTAGTCGACGGCATTGCAATTCCTCTTAAATCACCAAACTTTCGCTTTATTTATGTAGGTACTAGTATTCTCTTGGGGCTTTACTTGAGGTTGCAGTTACTCTATGAAACTGACAAATATTGTTTACCATTTTAAACTTACTTTTGGTAACTGGTAAACCATGATTGTTTTAATGAATAAATTAAGACAGGGATGTTATCTGAAGTTCGTAACATGTATCTTGTAACTGTTGGCGGATGTTAAATATAAAGAGAATGAGCTTTTCACACCCTTTAAACAAGAACACATCAGTGCTACACTGGTGTTATCAGCTTAATAAAATTCTGACACTGACTGACAGACAACGTGCAGCTCAAGAAAGTTTAAAAGCGTGAAACTTTACACAGGAATACCGTATAAGGTAGATGGATAAGATGAATCGTAACATAATTTTCTTTGAAGAAGGGAAGACTTATCTGTGGTCCAATTTAGTCTTCAGGGGTAGCAACGCATCTGTGGCCGACCTCAGGTATAACTGTGAACTTTTCTGGGGTTGACTACAGATGTCCGAGTGGCCTCTTACAATCAGCCGGGCTGCGTGCTCGTTTACTACTTCCATAACACAAAAAAGGCACATATAAACATGGTTTTAGTACTACACGCAAATCAAGAAAATCTACCTCTTCTAAGATTGATTGCAAACCGTCCATCAGACGCCCGGAGTGCAAACACGGTCACCAGTTTTTGCGCCGCTTGTGATCGCCTCGTTAGTTCACGGTCACAGCTCAGCTGAGATTTATTTGTGAACTAGGATTCATTTGTGACTTTCCGCGGGATTAAGTATAAATTTAATGTATCATGCAACTATAATTGTACTAACATTGCACTAACTACGTGCCACCTGATTTTGCGCCTCTTATGATCACTTGCTTAGTTTACAATCATTGTTAAGCTGAGATTTAATATTGTAAAAACCTTTACAAGCGGCTATCATAGGACTTAAAACTAAACTTTACATTACTCTTATAATTTTATAATATTGTAGGTATATGTATAAGAAAAGTACATTAGTAATTATTCTAATTCATCGAAGGTAGATACGGTAAATGTTTTACGCCGCTTATGTTCATTTTAATTGGTAACCATTATATTTGGAATTGATTACCGTTGACCGTTTGCAAAAGTGACGACGATACAGTCTGCAAAGTTATAATTTCGATTATTAAAACACTTATTAACTTATTATAAATTATATTATTAAACGCAGACATTTCAATTTAATTGATTGTACAGATTGGAAAGGAAGCTTTCTGCGAGATATATTGATTTCACTTACTTATATCAACAGAACTTCGCAAATTAAACATAAGTATTGCTTCAGAAGTTATGGAGAAGTTTGATTGTGAAACTGTTACAGATTCGAAACGGTGCCACGTTCCTGATATTATAAAGTTGTTATAACGATCACACCCACACTTAATCGACTTGTTGGTCTGTTTGTTGCCGTGGGCTTGTTGGTACTTTGAGAGTATAGTTTTGGCTTTAATGAGTTACTTTGGTAAAGTAATAACTGATACCTTAGATAAGCGGTTGTCAACCTTCTTGGTAACATGGCCACGTTGTATTTAGGAATATGAATTTAAGGCGCGCCGCATATGAAAGTAAATAAATAAATAAATAACGCTTCATACTCATAGCCCCACAGTAGGATTTTCTCCTGTGTCGTGGGTGCCATGGACAACACACAAGACAAGGACACACACCCAGACCAAGAACGGAAATTTAAACTCATCATTCAAATTTCCGCCGGGATGGGAATCGAACCCAGGACTTTCGGATTAGCGGTCCGGCGTGTTAACCATTGCGCCATCCGGGTCGTCATATTCTCTAAAATTTAGAATAAGATCAAGGAAGGTTTGCGAGCGTAAGATCCAGAGCCGCAAGGAGAGGGTTGCAGTGACGTAGCTAGGTAACCAACACCCCCGGGGCATAAAATAATCTAGGCCCCCAACTAAGTTATTTAAAATAGATTGTTCCGTATTCGTCGTGTTCTAAATTCGATGTATTGTACAATTTGTCATCAGTCGACTCTATTAATAACCATAAAATTAATTGATTACTAAGTGTCAAACAAAGATGTTGGAGACTTGGAAATTTTACTGTTTTTTTTTTAAGTAAGTTGCCATTTTAATTTCATATTCCTGCAATCTAGTTTATTTATATTCCGAATATGTGAGAAGTTTTCACTTGTTCAATTTATAGTCTATGTATAAGTCAGAGTCCGAGAGGGCCTCCTGAGCTTGAGGGCCGCGGGGCACTGCCCTACCTTGCCCCCGATAGCTACGCCCGTTGCGAGTCGTCGACCGCTTCTTTAGATTGTAGAGTGATCCATGTAATCGTACTCCTTCCGGGGTCCGATTCAGATATTTACTGTTCTACACAAAAATAATCTGTACCACCCTTTGTTAGTAAAAATATTGTCTGTTCTTGATTTAGTTGCCTCATATTTGCTGATTTGACCTATCGACATTATGCTGTTTTATTTTTGAATAATCTTTATTTTCTCTGAATTGTAACAAATGCTTACGAAGTCACTGATAGTGTAAAATCGCATAGTTAATTGGCATTAATAAATAATTTATGAAGAGCAGTAAAATAATTTAATACAGGAACAACGTGATTAAGGCAATCAAAATTTCGAATCAAATTAGCATATAATTGTTGTTTTGAATTAATTACTTTCATTAATAACCACCCACTAAACTAATCTGATTGTTATAACGCTCTGATAAAATATTTCATATTATTCAAATGCAAAATGTCATTTATTGGAAATTTATTCCACCATAATTCTTTTTTGAATATCGACTTCCTACAACCGCTTTGAAAGTTATTTCGATACGGAGAAGTAGCGGCGCAAGAAGGTCTATACATGTGCATAATAAGTATCTTTTAAAAATATATAAAAGTGGGATACATAACAGATATAATAATTATATCAATACAACTGTTATAACTATTGCTTCGCTAAAATCATCAGCCGCGTCTTCCTACCTAAGACCAACATTCAATGCGGTCGCAAATTCGTATGATATGTCCTCAAGGGGTAGCAACGCATCTGTGGTCAACCTCAGGTATGGCAGTGATCATATCTGGGGTTCATTACAAATCTCCATGAGCGGCAGTGGCAACTTACTATCAGGTAGACTTCAAGGTCGTTTACTCCTCACATGTTATAAAAAAAATCACGAAATATAAAAAAAACATGTCTACTTAAAAAAATCCAAAAATAGCACCTAGAGTATCAAATTTATCCACATTTCAGCGTGGCCAGGGATTCTCTAACGCCGCAAATAGAGGAAAACAAAAATCCGCGTAATCCATACAAAGCTTTATGGATGTGGCCGAGTGGTCTTGTTACCGTTCCGGGTTTAACTCGTAACTTGTAAACATACAATATGTATCCCGCAGCACTTTAACTTATTTATTAAACGCCCTATCTATCCACATTAATAACGGTCTTGGTCTAAAATACAGTACTGCGACAAGAGAGAAATAGGTCTGAATGTGGGAATGAAGGTTACTCTGCTGCTCGCATAAGTCAGTCACGTTGAGTCGAAAGCTGAGCACCGGATTCGATTTCCGGCTAAGAAAATATGTACCTATGTTTGTGAAAAACCTAGTTACCAGTCTCATTTACTTCGGGCCTGTATATTTCTATGCTTTTCTTAGTGCATGTTAGTCAGTATACAGTTCATCCTAGAACAATGCTCTATTTGTGAAAGCGCCATTTTTTTAATGGTAAGTGTAAAGTAAACTTACACTTCCCATTAAAAAACTTACTTACCTTAAGTGTTAAGTAAACTTATCAAGCCTATGGTCGTGGCAAACAGATTTCATTTCCGTACCGTACTGTACCGTTTTTGTTTTGTAAACAAGCAATATTTATGTTACATACATGTGTTGTTATAAATTACTGTCGTGAGTAATAAATCAGATCCGCTGTCGTTATGTTATCTATATATGTAACGTATGAGAAAGTTACGGTACAATCAGAATTCAACCCTGGATATGCATCGGAAATTAATTATCAGATTAATCGCAATCTTATAAGACAGTTAAAAGAAGTACTTGAAATTGAAAATCCTTCGTTGATTCAAAACTCATTACATTAGCCTAATAATTTAAGGTCCTTGCTAATTAATTTTAACATGTAATACTTAATATGCTGCAGTTCTATCATTTGTTGATATTAGCCTCATAATTGGAGTTTCCTATTTATTAACTTTAACATACTTAATATGTTGCAATTCTATCATTATTTACATATAAAGTAAGCGAAGATGCTAAACAAAGAAATCCCTCATCGCGTTCAAAAAAAATTCCCTACACACGAATCAAAACATTATTTACTACATAACACGCTTCAATTCATCACCTCTCCCTCGTAAAGAATAAACAGTATTGCAAACTGTACAATGAAAACTGCAATCCCTCATCATGTCATAAAAACTTCCCCACCCATTAATCCAATAACACTTTACAAAGTATATTCCAATATCACTAGTTATTAAAGTAAACGAGAATGTTAAACACGAGAAATTAATACCATCATTGGATCCAAAGCGAAATCCCTTCGCATTAATTCAATCCCCTACGTAGTTTACACCAATCCCATCACTCGTAAAGTAAACGAAGGTGCTAAACAACCGAAAATGAAATCCCTCATCGGGTCCAAAAATCTAAGCTTGTGAGTGGCAGTAAAAACCCGTAATCCCGACAAAGCTTTATGGAAGCCTATTGGCCCAATACCTATCCATGTTTTTGTCTTGTTACAATATTCACGGTACCCCAGATGTAAGAACCCATCGTTATGAATAACTAGCGATCGCTGAGTTTTTCCGATATCCATTCGTCACTATTAGAGTTGCCATGTGTCCCGATTTACGCGGGACGTCCCGATTATTAAGGTCTTGGGGACTGATCCCGATTTACAAAGCAGGATACTTAATGTTCTGAATTATCGGTACCCTAAATGCCTTAAATATCATGAATCATTAAATTTATTAAAACAATAAAGAATAAAACACTGGACCATATCCCGATTTTTATAGAAAGTTTAAACAGATCATTACTCAAACGCTTTGTAAAAAGGCGTACTTTCAAACAAGGAATATTGTTGCAAAATGCCATAAATTAAACATTAATTAAAAAAACCTTATTTCTATATTTGTCCCGTTTTACAATCCTAAGTCCCGATTTGATTTACCGTCTGTCCCGATTTATATAATTTCGGACCTGGTAACACTAGTCACTATCTATACCGAGTATCCGAATTTGACGCAAAAAATTCACGTGTAAATAAGCTGTTCGTCTCATACATATTTCGGAGATTGCGTTATTTTTATTTATCTTTTCTTAGTATGATATTTATGAGGGTTTCATGATACGGTTATAAAACTATCGGTTTTCGGACCCGTAAGTACTAATACTAATTGAATGTGAAAGTATCAAAGTGTGATAGCTTAGAGGCATTAAATGTACTCCGAAGGTATTGGGTTTGAGTTGGGACTCGATTTTTATAGGATCGAAGTAGCAAACGAGCATGCAGTCCATCTGATAGTAAGTGGCACCGCCGCCCATGGACATCTGTAATCAACCCCAGATAAGATCGCAGTCGTGATGCGTTGCTACCCGTGAGGACTTAGCTGGAACGCTTCGAATAAGTATGTCTCCCTTATCACACCAAATTAAATGGGCTTAGTGCAGTATGTTATGTGATATCAAGAATAACTTCCATAACTAATTTGGGACGACTAAATTTAAAATATGTTTTAATGTCATTACTCTACTACGCCTCACCCATACACTTACTCACTCACTTGTGAGGACATAGTATAGAATTCTAGTATACATTGAACATTTTGACACGTATATTGTACAACTTGTAACAAAATTAAAAATATCATTTTTATATCTAAAGAGGCGGCGCCGGCGCCAAGTTTAATATCGATTTTAAGAGAATAAGAAATTTGTATTTTACTACGCATTAAGAAAATGATCTCACGAAATAGCGCCTTTGTGGCGGTAAATTAAAACCATATTTTCTGCATATCCAATCTCTTCAGCTGTAACATTATCGCGAAAAACTTGGAAACTTTTAATTTCTTCAGTGTTTAAATTGCGAAGTCCGGAAGCTACCCTTCGGAAGGAAATTAGCTAATTTACTTTCATTAATACATTATTTATTATTATAATAAATATTGCAGTTTTTGCACGCTTTATATTAGAAATACAAAGATGAAACAATGTATTCATACTTGTGTTAACTTAATTGTGATACCTGCCATATATATCTCTCTCTCTGTCATCTAAATCATCATCATTGTCATTCAAACTCTGAGATGACATGACAACTAACTATTTTCACCTAACCTAATTATATAAGTTTTAACAAAACTGAAATTAGGTATTTTTTTAAAGACACTTCTACACTAAACTCATCATTCAGATATTTATCTGGCCGGGAATCGAACCCGGGACCCACTGCGCGTAAAACCGGTATGGTATAATTATATTATTATGGTGTAATTATATTATCCTCAGAAATGCTTTTAAGAAGAACAGAATACCCCAATATAAGTCATGAAACTTCTTTTGGGGTATAAGTATGTAATGTAACACATTGGGCCTTATGTGTTACTGGATATTCATTTGATTCTTAAAATTCATATAATTTCAGAATCAAATTAATATCAACAAACATCTTTATCTAATTCATTTAGTTATGTAAATGTTATTCTCATTAGTTACTATAGTAATCTATGTTAATTAGACTAACAAACCTAGAACTAACGCAACCAAAGTCAGGAAGACAAGTAAGTCCCGAAAAGTAATGGCAGTGCCGGTGTCCCCAAGCGTCGAAGGTCTAAAAGTAATTAAAGTTAATTGGAACAATGAAAAGTAATCGGCCTAATCACCGCATTCCACCTCTGGATCATCAAACTTAGGAAAAACATTCCTGTAGTCCAGCGTTTCTCAACTATTTTATGGCGTGACCTATGGAAAAGCAAAGTTTAAGTACAAAGTTTTGGTGTCCCATTTAGTGCGTTTTTGTCACATGGATTTGTGTCCACGTGCGTATCACTTGCAATGTATAACATATGATTTTACAGTTACTGTTTCTGGTGCCGACTGGTGCCGACTCTCGTATCTGTATACCTACGAGCTGCGAAGAGACAATAGAGTGCACGCGTGAATCTGAAAAACCTAAGGGTCTTTTTCTTTATTATAAAATAACAAAATTTTAATAAATAAATAATTTATATTTATGTTTACCATAAAGTTTAATACCCATTAATTTATAATCAACAATCATTTTAAATGAAGTAAACTAAATATAATTCTGTTTACCAATATGGTAATTACATGGTAGTATTTCATTTAACAATTTTAAGCATGAAATATAAAATGAATACTTCAAAGTTATTATTTACTGGACAAATAATTTAAATATATTGTAATTTGTGACGCTACGCTACCCCCTCCTTATAAGGGTAGCGATTCCCAGGTTGAGAAACGATGATAAAGTCCAATCTAATTGTAACTAGCTAAGTAAGAAAGAAAAACTATTAATAGGCACTTGAATATTCTGACCTCGGCTGCGAAACTTAGTCGATGGTCAGTCTAATTAGGAACGCGAAGGATGCTTTTGTGTGAACTTTTATTGTTAGGTTTTATCGGTATATACTGTTTAGAACACATAAATTTTTACGGTACTGCAAACGTACCAAGTTTAACGTGTTATACTTTTTAAATGTAGATGAATGAATGAAATGCAATTTACTTGACGGTAAGAAGTCACTGTTTGCACACTGCATATTAGTGAAGTAATATCTGCAATCAACCCCCGATGGGAGTGAAGGCTGTTCAATCCTTTCATACATACATTGCTTCTCCTTGGGACTAAAGTGATAAATCTTGTATGATTCATTTACCGTACAAACGAGATCTTAAATAGACATCACGAAGCGGAAGGAAAAAGGTGGTAGTCGCTGGATCAGAAAAAGAGGCTCAAATGTTGTGGCATACTTTTGGCCTATTTTAAACTATGAGAATTAAATCACCTTTAAAATGGTGTTTATTTAGAGTCGCACGATTTCCGTTTTTCTCAAGATGTCAATAGCATCGCTTAACTTTCCAATACATTTGAGTTTAGACGTGACAGAATGTGTTTGGACTTTTGTTCCGGATATTTCGGTATTATTAGTATAATACGGAAGTCCTTCTTGTATAATAAAAATGTTTTGGCAAAACAAGAAAATTACATCAAGTTCTATTGGTAAATGGTTTCACTGCAAATATATGATTTAGATTTTTTTGTGTGTTGATATTTTACAGGAAGACGGCTACCCTTTTTTTCATGGCTACGTATTGCTACACCCAGGAAAAGAGGGATAGTGGTTATATTCAACACTGGTACCACAAATAGCTTCTCCTAGATAGAGGTTTCATAATATAGTCTGTTCGCATTATCTAACCTGCCCGGAAATTAAACTAGGACCCACGAATAGATCCTATTATGTCACGTGGGTGTCTAACTTGTTGGTATGGATACTATGGATAATAAGTAGGGTATAGAAATCTATACAAATAAATAAAATTAAAGTGTCTGTTTGTGATTTCAAAATAACAATTTTTTACTTAATGCATATGAAAGTATAC
>DWPV01003859.1:0-14513 GCA_018251915.1 Urbanus proteus proteus
AAAAATAATGTGTTATTTTTAAAACACATAAACATCAAAGTTTTACGTATTATTCCATTTTACAAAAAAAAAAAATTAAGACTTACCACTTGACCCTTAAAGTTCTCAATGACTCAATAATGTCTAAAATCCGATTTCATTTCTACTGTTTTTATAAAATACGTAGCAAAGAATACCACGTTCCTCACATACTTCTTCATTAGCAATCAGCTTGGAGAAGTCTAATTCCGATTCTCCAATACACCGTCGCAATTTGCAATTCTAATTCCGCTGAGCGATGGATGGAGCTCTTTGAAAAGTTTGTTGACATTAGGAGAAAGTTTATTAGTTTGTTTTCCTTCCGTTTACAAAATTTCCCATCGTTCAAACAACTTCTATGAACAGTTTTTGATTTAAAGGACATAACTGTTGTCCACAATAAAGATATTGAATTGAATTGAATTGAAGCTAAAATTGCATAAGTTCTAACGGCCTAACATAGAATTTTATGTTTACGGTCTAATTTGTATGCACATCATGACATGTATCTACATTTACATACAAATAAATAAAATCATTAGACACTTCAATTTATTTATTAGTATAGATATAGATTCAAACATCCCGCTTTAGCCTTTTAAGGACCATTACCGGGTCCATGGGGTATATGGGGCCATTACGGCCATTACGCCTATAGACAGTACGTATTCATATGTGTTGATAGCTGCAGTAGATGTTGAAGCCACACAAGAAGTTGAAAGCCCTGGATTTTGTTACTTTAAATACAGTATCTGCCATATCTATATCGACCTTATATTTTTATTAGCAGCGTGAATATTCAATAACAAGTACGAGTAAATACAGATTAAAATTAAAACGATATCCCCAGGTATATTTCATCCATTTTTATTTATTTTAATCAACATCATAAAAACGAGCTTTTAAATCTCATCTCCATTATTTATTTTAGTTATTGGATATCTCTGCATCAATCGACAGATTAATTTAAATATTTTCGAAAATCATCACAAAGAACATAATATATCGAGTTACCTCCTTAATTGTTTATGCCTTTAACAAGAGTGTTTATTGCATTTTTTAACCTATACGTAAAATAATTATTTGAATTATATAAATATAATTTTAAAAAGACTGACATAGTTTTATTAATTCGGATGTCACCATAGAGATATCAAACTTAGAGAAGAGAAGCTAGCCTAAATAGTGCCTAAAGAAAAAAAAAGAGAAAGCAAATGTGACTACTTAATCGAATAAAGTGATTAGACAAAGATAATTATATGATGTCATCTTCCGTCTATTATTATTTGTTGGACACACGCACTGACAGATCTATAGCTCTCCTACTCTATATCTTTATAGGTGTCGCCCTTCTTATGTCCCACTATTAAGTTTAACACACAATAGCACTAGGGTTATCCACCATGCTGGTTAAGTGCATATTGACTTGGTTTCATATATCTCAGAGAAAACTCTATGAAGAACTCAAATCTTGTTCGTTTCTTCGTCAAGTTTCGGCACTTTGTTCATTCTTAAATAAAGTAATATTTTATTTCGAGTAATTAAACTGAATTCATTTCTAAACGTTGTGTGTTATGGAGTTTCTTGCGCCGCTTCTTCTACATAACTAAACACCTTCTGAAGTGGTAGTAGAGAAAAAATATTGACGTTCAAAAATACTTCTACTACTTGAATATACTTGATTCTACTTTAAATAAAATATTTTTGATTTTGATTGCATTTTGAAACACACACAAAGACATCTTTGGAATAACTAGCGCGTGTGATTCGAAACACGCTCCTGTGGAATTCATACCACTTTACAAACAATACAGACTTATGTGTTCTTTGTACTTATATGGCCTTCTTCCGCTCGCAAACAAAGAGGTACTAATTTTAAAAGTCCGCTTAATTTTAACATACAGCGGGTGTAATTTGGCCCGGATTGTGCATAATACCTTCATTTGTATTTCCGCTGCAATACGCTAGGGCTGCGCGCATTGATAAGTCTTTAGACTTTTAAGCTACTTACACATACACTGCGCTTTTGTGTTAAATTTGGGTAATTATGGAGTTATTATTTGTGTTCTTACTTATTGTGATTTAGTTAAAATTTTGCCACTAGCGGTCACCCATCCATCTACAGACCACGCCCGACGTTGCTTAACTTTGTAGATCGATTAAGATCTACGCAATCCGCAGGGCTACGCGCGCTTCAGTTAAATACTATGTAGATACTTATAAATAGGATAGAGAATAGAATAAATAAATAAATTGATTCATTTAAACAAAACCTTTACGAAGGTACTTTACTGCTAAAAGCTGTTATACTTCCCAAATATTTCAGACTATAATATTAAAGACACAAGGCAATAAAATCTCCCATTTATTATAAAAGCTGGAAAAATATATTTTTCTGGCAACCCTCACGCGATCAAGTTTTTGAACCGTAACTTAATTGTAACAAAAGGTGTTTACAGTAGCGTTGCAAAATAACACAAAAGTGGCGATAAGCCTTAAAAAGCCACATTTGTAATTCGTATGAGCTTGCAAGAAACTTACCAACTTTTATGCTTAAGACTAAAAGCGCTGGCCAATAAAATAAATCAAAAGTTTTATTTGAAAGATACCAATAAATTGACACGACACTTCATAAACTTTTCTCTGGCCACCCTCATGCTTCAAGTTTCGAACAAAAACTTAATCCACAAAAGGTCTACACCGCACTGCGGTGACCTGCACTAACACAAAAGTTACTAGAAGTTAAAAAATAAAACGAAATCCAAAAACACATTCGTAAGTCGAAAACTTGTGCAACTATGAAAAATATGGCCACGTTAAACTCCTTGTTTTGTATGACTCGTCTGTGTAATTCTTCTGAAAAGTTTCAAAATTCAACTTTGGAAACGCGCGAGTTTTTATCTGTGCGGATTATTTGAGTTTTGTGTAATCTGTGGCATATGCGGGCAAGAACATGCTTTGGCTTTTTGGCGCGAATTCAAAGTGAGGGATTTTGCTTTTATACGAATCTTACCCCAAGAGGGATTCCGGCGGCTATATCATGAATAGCACAGCGTTGACTGTTTAAAACTATTTTATATATTTCGTATTTAACTTTACTTTTCCTCTTATTTCACGCGTGGTGATTAAGAGTGAAGTTAAATATGAAATTTCAATTTTAAACTACTACTTAGTTACACTAGAAAAAAGTCTAGTCTCTCAGTCTTTCTGAAAAATAGTGAGTGCCCTCGTAAATATAAGTCCTTTCAAGTTTATTCCTATTACATAAGCAGTACTAAAATTATTATATTTTATTCATAGAAGAACAAGCTGAAGTTGATACCTATTCTTATTCTTTATACGTAAAACTTTATCTTCAATTTTTATGAGCTTTTAATCTTCACAGGTTCATGAGAATGTGTGAGTAAATCAGACTTCGAAGTGTGGGTCATGGAATCAATAGAAATATTTTTTTATATACATCTTGTCACACAAAAGCCTGAACAGTCTCAAATTCTTCCGATAAGTGTCTATCCTTAACCATGGTTAAACGGCACTTAACACACTCTGTTAAAACCGACCTCTTCGAATTTAATCTGAATACGAAAATTATACCGTTCAACACAACTTTATCGAGCTCCTTTAGAAAATCGATGGTTTGAGCCTCACTGATAAATCCTGTAAATTTATACCTATTATACAGGTAGTACTGAAATTATTAATTTTGTTCAAAGAAACAACAAACAGATCACCTTTAATTTTACGAGCTTATAATCTTCATGGATCCATGAGAATGTGTGAGTGAATCTTTGTTGTGTGGGTTATGGAATGTATAAAAATATTTTTTCATATACTTGTCACGTAAAACCCTAGCCAATCTCAAATTTGTTTGATAACCATTTATCCCTAACCATGGTTAAACGGCACTTAACACACGCCGTTAAAACCGATCGCCTCTCCGTATTTCATCTGAATAAGAAAATTATACCGTTCAACGCGACTCGATCGATCTCCTTTAGAAAATCGACGGTCTAAGCCTCACTGATAAGAGAATCCATTTGTTTTCTGACAATAAGTATTTGTGTAACAAAGACCTAATGGTCGTAATTTGGGTGCAAATACCCAGGTATTATGAGCTATTATGTATGAAGACCGCCATTCGTTAATTGCTTCAATTTCAAAGGTAATTTTCGTATTCTATTCCCATTTGTTTCGATCCAAAAATAGTAAAATCTATGTTATATGGTTGTCAATAATTATGAAATTACATATTTAACTATTCATGTTTGTGGTTAGACTCCGGCGGCAGCACGACCACCATTACTTTTTAGCGTAGCAGTTGCCATACAGGTCTGACGCCTAATGGGTCCCGGGTTTGATTCCTGGCCAGACGGACATCTAAATTATGAATTTAGATTTCTATTCTGGGTCTGGGTGCTTGTGTATGCGTGTATTTGTGTGTCCACGGCTCTCATGATACTGGAGAAAATCCTACAGTGGGGCTATAAGTGTAGAAAGCGTTTGAGGTTAAGCTAAGTTTAAGTGTTCCGTTTTCAAGGGTGTGGTAAGGATATCTTGCTTAGAAGTAAATCTACTTATCGAAGGCATTCTTGCTGAGTTCTCAACGGTAGTAAAGCTCCATTAGGCAGCCTCTGATAGAACCCTTGTAAAGTGTTAATCACTGATATTCATGGGGAGCAGTGACCACTTACCACCAGGTAAAGTACGTATATATTTCATGCCATTTCGTTGTTATAAAAACAATAACAGACGAACTGTAACCCATAAAACAGATGTCAGAGCAGAAATAGCAAAATCGCAAAGATAAATGAGGTGTACATAACGACTGAAGTTTATTGCATATCTTAGAAGTGGGTTTCCATTCTAGTTGCGAGTTCCGAGTGGTAGCGCCCCGCGGGGCTAAGATCCACAATTTCCGCAATACTCAGTTTATTTACACTACTGTCTTAGTAATGTGTTTACTGAGTAGTTATTTAAAATTAAATTAGCGTTTTCTTAGTAATATATTTTAGTCTAAATATTACAAAAAATCTTACTAAAAAAATTCTTCTAATAAAAAGCTCTTGGGTATGATTATGTGTATGAGTATGATTTTGTATTTAAAAACATGGATTTAAGAATGTAAAGAGATAATATATTTTTACCTAAATTCGTATTAATAGGACATCACATTTAAGTAGTCTACGCATTAAATGCCGTGATATTATGACGAACACATAACGAAGTAAATAAAATATACAAACAATAATGAACATGAATTATAAAAGAATTTTTATTTCATTCAGATTGGGACAAAAAGGAATTATGGTTGACAAATTGTACCCACACTGGTACACTTTCCGTTACAGGCCACTACGCTGGCAGATTTTGAAATAGTACTCTGTGTTCTTACAAAATAAAAAAATATAATGAAGTTCAAACACTCCAATTTTTTATCATAAACTCAACAAGTTATCATAAAAAGTATAAGATCAAAACAAAACGACTGTGGCGATTTCGAACAGATTTCAGATGAAATTATAAAGGTTCCATTTTGACCACGTAAACGTAATTAACCAACCTAAGTAAACATCGTTTAGCCTTATGACAATGTTACCACAGTTGTGATTTATTTGACAGGTAAAATTAGGTGTTTAGAAGATTACCTCAGGCAAACAGACAGACAGATATACAGACTGACAGACAGTCAGACAAACAAACAGACAAGAAAAGGTATTTTCGTTATAGGTATCGTGTATACTTTCATATGCATTGAGTAAAAAGTTGCTATTTTCAAATCACAAATAGACACTTCAATTTTATTTATTTGTATTGATAATTGCCCCAGTGCTGGGCATAACCGAGGATTAGTATGACAATTAAGTAAGCTCCTGTTTATCAAGCTAGCTAATAGCAGAATGGTAGATTACTCCCATCATTGATAACTTTTTTCAAAGGCATTTATTTATTTAAACTTTATTACCTTAAAATTTGGTACAAAAGGCGGCCTTAATGCTAGAAGCAAAGTAATTTATTATGTTGTGTACCCGTTATTCTGATGACGCATGTATTGATTCGTTTAGTTTGTTAAATTTTAGATGAGTGTCATGAATTTCAATGATTGACTGTCAACAGCAAAAAAACTAAGTTAATCTCATTTAAAAATTGAAAAAAAAAATGACATAAAATCAATCACATAAATCCAATAAACATCAAACATTCAATTTTAACGCCAAAATTGCATACGATCCTCTTACGAGACTTGGAAATAAGTTGTAAGTATTCGCCTGTTCTCAACTCCGCTGAAGTGGCGAAGGAGTTTTAGTCTTTGAACTGGATATGATTCCGGAAATGTACTTGAAGCAAATATTTGAAGGAAATCGTATTGGAAACTTATTTACTGCACGTGAATTTTATTTTTATTTAAGTACTACCAGATATAACTTAAGAGTATATAGGTACGCGACTTATTTGATTGTAAATACAGTTGTTGGAGTAGCAAACGAGCTTGCAGTTCACATGATGGTTAGTCGTAACTGTCATCTATGGAAATTTGTGACAAACTTTTGAAGCCGATTGACTCCATACCTCCTAACACTTGCCATTCCTGAGACTTACGACGGTCGACAGATTTGAGCTAGCGGACATTCTCACAGCAGTGTTTAGCGCTGTTGTATTCTGGTTTGTAGGGTTTGGCAAGGGAGATATACTTATCCGAGGTGTTCCAACTTAGTCCTCAGGGATAACAATGCATCTGTGGCCAACCTCGGGAAGGACATGGGCATTGCTATGGGCTCAGTGGCCACTTACTATTAGTTGGGCTGCATGCTCGTTTGCTTCCAAATTTAAAAAAATGGTCACTGTCGTGATATCTAATGTCGGTCAATGGCTATCTATGATTAACTTCATATTATAATATTCTATCTGAAGCCAATCGCAATAGCGTTGCCATTTCTGAACACATAAGATGGTTGCAAGAAGTAAGTCAACCGACATCCTCATGTGATAGGATCTGTCTGAAGTCGATGCAGATGCGTTAATCATCTGTGATGATTAATAGTATATCATCGTAAAAGTATATCATCATTAATAGACCTAGTTAAGCAACGTTGACCACTGGTACTTGAATTTTATACTTGACCATTGCATGGACTCATTAAATGGACTGCGTACCTATTCGTTTTCTATGAATTCATAAAAAAATATCAGTTTAAGAGTTCATCTTTATATAACGTTTTAAACATTTCAGCCTAATTGATATATTTTAATGAGGCCTGTGTAACTCTATCTACTCGTAGACATCAAAGGCCTTGTAATTAGTGATAAAAATGTTTAATTTAAGCCTTTTAATTTTTTATATAGACCTGCGTGTCTAAATTTAAACATTTTATCATAAATGTGTTTTAAAAGAGATGACTTACGTGACAGTCTGGTTCGATTCCCGGTCGGGCTAGATCTGGCTATTTGTTTTAAGTTCTGAAATATTTTGATCTATCGACATGGAGGTTGATGTAAAACAGAAGTAGACCATTAATTAGTCATGGATATTTTAATGAAGATGTAACCAATAAATAAAAACAAAGTTTTTGCAACCTCTTGTATATTCCAGTGCTGGGCGCAGCTCCCTCTCCACTCCAGACTGGCGGAAAGGTCAGGTTAATTAGTGATTTCCCGGTCTTAATAAGTGCTGCTCATGAGACTGCCTTTGCTCTGTCATTGCCTTGTTAGAACAAGATATTACGACTATGCAATGACTAGAATTGATGACTTTCTATGTTTCTGAAAACGAGGACCTGTTACCCAATTATTTCAGCCAGTTCACCAGTAAAAACTTTACACCCTTCCACCGAGACGCAAGAACTGTTCCGCGCTGGATATACTTGTTCCAGCAAAACTTTAAATTACTACATAAGTTTTAATCTACATCGGATGCGCACTTCAATCAAAGTGTGGCATAAAAAATGGCCGCTTGAGCAGCATACTTATAAATTCAAAAACTTTTCCACTATAAAGTGTAAAGCGAGTGCCTTTGTTATCGTAATGACACTTGGGCGGCTGTCACACCGAACAGTTATGAATGATAGATTATCTGTGGAATATATTATTAATGTTTTCAACATTTTCGAACAGTTGGTATATAATAAAGGTGGGCGATTATGAATGATTTCCATAATCGAGATATGTAGTAACTACTAATATTCATGATCGATTATACATTAGTAACTAATGGTTTTTCATAATCGATTATATTAGTTACTAATTTGTATTACTAATCATAGATCTCTTGCAAGTAAAGGTCGGCGATTATGAATAATTTCGTAGTAGTTATCTAGTTATCGTAAGACGTGAATTCTGAATTCGGCGAATTGTTTGTTTACTTTCATTTGTTTTGGTGCTGTGAGTTAAAATTTAGGGAGGCTAGATTTTTCTTTATTACTTTTCTTAGAACACAAGTATTGTAGGGAGCGAATTCGGCAAACAGTTTGTTTACTTTTATTTGTTTTGGTAGTGAGAGTTAAAATTTGAGGAGGCTAGATTCGTCTGGTTGTGTTGTGTGTATTTACATACCTCCCTACGGAGGCACTAGTTTACAGTAAGTTTTAAGTACCTATATTTTTTTGTTTTAGTTACATATTGCTACGAATACACATACGTTATTTAGAAATACGTAAGGTAGAAAATTCATATTCGTTTCCTCACGATTTAAAATGAAAGACATTTGTTTTATTTATCAATCTACCGTATGTTATACCGACAGGATAAAACTATTTAGACTGACTGAAGTCAGCCGTGTACAGTGTATTCAGTGTACACAACATTTATTTTTAAATTATTTTACGTCCGCCATAGCCACCGTAAGATGCAAAAGTGATATAAGTCAATAAATATGAAAAACGTTTTATTAAAAAAAAACGATGATAATATAGTAAAAAAAACGCATTGAAAACCCGTTATTTTTACAGTGGTATCGGGATGTTCAGTGTAAGCGCACATTTATGTTTGTAAAAAGGAATACAATTTTAAATGACATAAATTGTGTTTATTATTATATTATCACATTATAACATAGAACATTAATGTTTTGGTATGATTTTCTATATGTACTGGGTGCATTTTCCAAGTGTGTATGTAAAATCATATTAAAAAAAAACTATTTTCCTAATTGAAACACGTTTATTAAAAAAAACAAATAGTGCATTATTGCTCCATCCGATAGTGTTATAAGAAAGAATTGAATTCTGAAACATGAGTATATTTTTTATTAAGAGAAATAGTAATTAGCTTTACCGTTAAAGAAGGAAGATATTATAGAAAAAATACTTATTTCACTACAAATATTTCGATAAAATTGTGGAAATGATAAAACTTCTGTTGTACGCGAAAGGTTTTATATATATTTTTTAAAATTCGGATTAAACTATGGAAACAGTTACCTATTAATAATTTATATTAATAATAACATAATTCATAATTTTTAATTTTCATCTCTATAATACAAAATGGTACTCAGTTGGACCGCGCCCGTGAGCATTACCGATTTTTAATAATAATAATAATACACTTTATTTTAGAAATAACAAAGAAAAGAAATAACAATGAAAACAAAATAACAAATCAAGAATAAAATAGGGCGTCTTTTAGCTAAACAGCTATTTCTCCCAGACAACCTAACGGTGCGTGTGGGTGCAGAAAATAGTTAAAAGACAGTAAAACTGAAAGTAAAAACGTCATGTAGGAAAAACATCATTAGGGACAGTAAAACAATTGCTTCCAATGATTTTGTTTTAATAAAAATGTACAGTTTTTTTTTTTTTTTTTCATAGATTTCAAAATGCCACGGCCTACAATGAAGAAATCTTTTGTGTGGAATCACTTCGCGCTTGACTCCGACCAAAAAAATGTTAAATGTCAACATTGTTCCAAGACATATAAATTCTTTGGTAACACCACAAACTTAAAAGAACATTTAAAAAGAATTCATCCTTTCACCCAACTGCAACAGGATATGGTGATTCCATCAACTTCAGCTAATACTGATACTGCTATAGCACTCTCAAGTCAAGGGACTTCTGTGACGTCAGTTACAACCAACACACAAATACCGCCAACAAATGCGCAATCATTGTCCAATAAAAATCCACCAGCAAAGCGAGCTAGACAACTAATATTAACTACGCAAGAAAAAAGTAATAGTAAATTAACAGAAAAGCAAATAAACGATATTGATAAATCACTTGTAGAAATGATTGTGCTCGATTATCAACCAATGTCCATTGTGGAAGACATAGGTTTTAGTCGTCTATGTCAGAAGTTAAACTCTAGGTATACTTTGCCATCACGGAAGACCTTGACTAATAAATTAATCCCACAACATTACGAACAGATCCGCGTGAAAGTTATAGAAGATCTTAAACATGTTGAACACGTATCTGTAACCACCGATTATTGGCAGGCAGACAATCAAAAATCTTATTTAAGCGTGACTATTCACTACATTAGTAATTACAAATTAATATCAACAGTTTTAGATGTTCGAGAAGTAATTGTTTCGCATACCAGTGAGAATACCGGAATGGTCTTAAAATCCATTTTTGACGAATACAGTATATTTGATAAAATTATTACTATAGTAACAGATAATGCTCCCAATATGAAAAAAACAGTGACAACGGAATTAAAGAAACATCACCATGCATGTGTGGCACATACACTGAATCTTTCAGTAAATGAAGTTATAGGTTTATCCTCTGAAATTTCTACAATTTTGTTGAAGTGTCGTACCATCGTAGGTCACTTTAAACACAGTGTGCCAGCTGCTAACAAACTGCGTGAAAAACAAGCGGAGATGGACCTACCGTGCTTAAAACCAAAACAAGACGTGCCCACTCGGTGGAATTCCGCTTGCATTATGCTAGAAAGGTTGCTGGAATTGAAACAGCCTTTATCTATGGCATTAACCGAGCTAACATCAAGTTCTACTCCAGATAATTTATCTGGAGCGGAGTGGTCGATCATATGTGATTGCACTTTGGTCCTTAAATCAATACTACGAGTCACCGAGGAGCTATCAGCTGAGAAATACGTTACTATGTCAAAAATAGTACCACTTATAAGAGGCTTGCAGTACCACTTACGTTTTCTTCAAACTACAACAACTGCCGGTTTGGATTTAAAAAATAATCTTTTGGACGTTGTCACTAGACGGCTATCCATTTTAGAATCGACAAAACTGGTAGCTAAATCAACTTTTTTAGATCCCCGTTTTAAAAAGACTGGCTTTGGTACTGATGAAAATGCAAATAATGCGCAGCAGTGGATTACTGAAGAGCTTGCTAAAATTATAGAAAAAAATACGAAAACCCCAGATCCAATAAGTTCACATTGTGAAACCAGAGCACCTTTAGATGGAGATGACCCTTGGATCTACTTTGATACCAAAGTCAGAAATATGACCAGTTATGCACACCCAACATCTTCTGCGTTAATAATAGTCAAACAGTATGTTGAAACAGCCTTATTACCGCGAAAAGAAGATCCACTCATGTATTGGAAGAAACATAGTAACGTATTTCCGGAATTATCGTCTTTAGCACTTAAGTATTTGTCTATTCCGGCTACATCGGTTCCGTCCGAAAGACTATTTTCAAAAACTGGATACATCCTCAATAAACGACGCAGCATGTTAAAACCAAAAAAACTAAATGAAATAGTATTTTTAAATTCTAATATATTATGAGTTAAGATAATTGATAAATTATATTTTTTAAGCAACGTTGACGTTGATCTCAATTGATTGATCTCAAAAAAAATTATCACTACGAATTGATCTCAGAAATATAGAAGTATAGTTGTATATTTAAAAATATAAATATTTTGTTTGTTTGATTTATTGTCAAATATCTATAAAGAAATCAAGGTTGTTAACGTAATATTATTAATAAGAATATATTATTAGTTTGTTTTGTTTATTTTATGGCTATTATAAAATTGGTTAAATTGGTATACATTTTCTTTAATTCAAAATTGTGATAAAATGTTCAGGATTATGATTACAAGCTTTTTTATTAATATTAAAGGCTGTTCTTGCCTTTCAAAGTTTATTTCAAATACAGCTCTATTAATTAATTTAATATGTTATGTTATGTTTTAAAAGTTTATGTCGACATTAAATGTTCATTATAAATTTTCGTTTATGTGATCGATTCGATCAGTACGGACTGGCGCGCTTCGCAAAAAGTAAACTTATTGCGAAGTAAAGGCCTAAATACTTTTCTTGACTGCCGGTTTTTTTAAAGTTACCACTCAAACCAAAGACACCTCTTGTATTTGCTTTTATTTCCTTTTAAATATTGGCTACAAAAATATTATTTTAAAAATAATAATATTAATTACAGGTAGTTTGAACTCTGAATTAAATTGAAATATCATGTTACACATGATATTTCAATTTATTAAAATTGTTCATGTAATTTTTTTTAATACATAAGTCGGTTTTATTTGTTTGTTCTTGGTTTTTATCTTTGATTATATGCTTATGTTTATATTATATTATGTTTCAATCTAACCTAACCGATCCTATATGAAACTCACTATAATTGTTACCCAAATTTAAACGCAAATTTTCCTTAATGACGCTAATGAAACATTTTTATGAGATAGTATGTGCTCAAAATTCAAGACACAAATTATCTTTAAAAAAGCTTAATATACTTACTATACTTCATAAACAAGCATCAATGCATCAAGAAAGAGGAGTTAAAGAATTAAGTGATAGAACCCTTTTGTGTTTCGCCTCCGGCGGCAACACCGCCGTACCTATTTCTGCTGGATAACAGCAGTGTTCAGCGCTATTGTGTACTGGTTTGAGGTGTAGTAAGGGAGACATACTCATTTGAGGTGTTTCAACTTAATCCTCAGGTGTAGCAACGCATCTGTGTGAACTGTGATCTTATCTGGGTTGTTTACAGATGTCCATGGACGGCACTGGCCTTCTGCCATCAGGAGGGCTGCGTGCTCGTTTGCTACTTCGATCGTATAAAAAAACGTAGAAACCTAATAGCTAACTTTTATGGTATAGACTAGCAGTACGTCTGCATCATCAGGATTGCAGAATTGAAGATCAAATTTTTCATCATATCATTTAATCTAAGATATTCAATGTTCATTTCAAGTTTCATGAGAATAGGGTAAGCAGTTAAGCAGAAGTAGAGTTACTCTATTTTTTTAAACAGACGACCGGGTTTATTGAAGGTTATACATATTTTCCGGGAAATCTGATGATATTTTCAATTTCCATGATGTGAAACCCCATGTTAAACTAGCCGCATGCAACAGTATTTGAATCATTTTTATCGGTCGCGTCATGGCGTAAAAATTGCTGAACATACATCGAAAAAATCCAATATTAACAGATCTAAGTTTAAACTTGGATCTGTTAATATTGGATTTTTTGAGTTACGTGCTTTTTGTATTCAATGAATATGACATGACACTCATAGACAAAACTATAAATTACTTGGAGGAATGACAACTCCTTCAAAGATAAATTAAGTATATGACCATAGACTACTAACTGGCTAATTTTATAAATGCGTTCAGTGGAATTTTGTAATGTTTAAAATAATATTTCTATTATTTTTTATTACTTTTATATGAAACAAAAAATAAAGTACTACATAAACACATATATCAAAGCAACAACTTTGATTTTTGTTAAGACATATTTTCATAGATTCCGATTAAGACATTTTTTTTTTATTTATTATTCTTTGTGTTACTTTTTGAGAAAGGAGTGAAGAATATCTATCTTTTCTATTATTAGAGATTTGACCATTGTTTTTAACTTTATTTCCTTGATTTTAAAAAGACTATTCTTATAAAGATGCCTTCACACTAATTGATTAACAAGTCATAAAAGTTCTATTTGCCTATCACTCTTTAAAATCGCGGCCTAAATAAAATAACGTTTTCTACCCATGGCCTCAAAATAGAATTTTCTCATACATCGTTTTTAATTATTAGTACAGGATATGTTCAAGTTATGTACACAGATAAAAATCATTGATTTTTATCTGTGTACATGATTTTATATAATTGATGTCACCCAAAGTATCCAAACCACTCATACTAAAAACTATCTATCAAATATATATCAAATATAAAGCTTAGATATTAATTTTATTAATAATTTAAAAGAATACTTAAATCAATAGTTTTTATTATTTTAAAAAACATACATTTATTACTTTTTTTTTTTAACAAGTCCATAATGACTCTGTGCGATCGCGTGTTTTGTGACTCTGGCGATCGTATTTCACTCACACAATCAAAGATTAGTAATACAAAATAGCTACTAATATCATTCATGATCGGGTATTCCAGGATTATGAGATATCTAGCGGACAATGAATGATGAATGATTAGATTAGTAATGTAAAACTATAGTCCGGTTCAGAATTAGGCGTCCAAAATGTAAACAAATCAATGTCAATGTCAAAAAATGATTACCGGAATAG
>DWPV01003860.1:0-14513 GCA_018251915.1 Urbanus proteus proteus
CACGATACCTATAACAAAAATGCAGTTTAAAAAAATGTCGGCTGAGGTATTCCTCTAAACGGCTGGACCGATTTGACGTGACTTTCACTGAAAGATAGCTAGATCTAAGGCGTAACAAAGGCTACTTTAATTTTTGAAAAGCGCGCTCCACACGCTTGCGGGAGTCCTCGCGGCAGAGCGGGATTTCAGTTATGTTTAAATATACCTTCCTTTTTACTTATTAAACGCGGGCGAAACCGCGGGGATCAGCTAGTAAATAGATACAGTCCTGTTAATTATGATTTTTTTAGACAAATAGACAATGATTTTTTTATCTTTTGTTATTAATCGGTAAATTATAATTATTATGAATCAGAGATTTAAATCTCTGTTATGAATGCATAATTTATGCTTGTAAACTGAATACATCTTCAAAACATAGCATAGATCATAATAAGTACCTAGCTTAGCTCTCTTATTTGTAATGTTAAAACAAAAAACATAAACCTGTTATTTTTAACAATTAAATAATTGAATACAATTTAATCTTTCTATTGTACTTTTGAATTTTCGTTTTCTGTATACGTTGCGCCTTCTCACAGAAAATGGGACGACTTCCCAACGTTACGAACGTAAAGGAATAACCAATCCGTTTTTAGAAGCGTACCTTAACGCCGTATTCGGAAATGAAAATTGTAACAAGAATCTAAGGAAACCTACACACTTACGTAATAAGCCTTTTATTTTACATTTCGTATAGGGAAATCCTGAAAATCCAGAATTTTGGTAAAATGTAACATTTTAGTTTTGAATAGTTCTAAGATATTCATTATTAGATATATTTAAAACTTTAAGATCATTTGCTACTTTTATAAAATAATGAAGTTTAATTCTAAACAAAGAATATGTGGAAGTACATAATTAATAGGTACCGACATACATTTATGTTTGGTTCAGATCTGATGACAATTCTTTCTAAAATAAGCTAATATTAATTCTATTTATTTTCTATATTGTAAATTTTTACTTACGGTCATTTCTCTATCTATCCATCCGATTTTCGAAGGCCACATATGCCTCCTTAAAATGGGGCTACTCAAACCAATCATGTAACTTCAGAATCCAACACTTTCCCGCTGTCTTCTTCAGGTTTTCTTTTTACTTGGTCGAAGGTTGTCCTCTTTTTGCCTAAGCATGGTTGTTACTACCTTTCTTATGACGGGTAAGTATTAACATAAAATAGAACTAATTATAATAATGATATCCTGGACCAGAATGCCAATGCCGCTATTTCTATACTAAAATGTTAAGTGTAGGTAGAGTATAATTCGTAAATCATAATATAAAGTCTTAGTTACATGATTGTTAGATCTTTCAGCCCGTCTGGTAGTTAAGATCAAGTTCTACACAACAAGTACGACCTGACGATCTATAAATTAGCCCATTTTAAAATCACATAAAAAACAGTACCTAGCCGTATTCTTTCCACTAAGAAACCTCCATTTTTATTGGTTATCTGTTGTCAAGAATGAATAAGGCACTATTTCGAAGTTTTAAAAAAAAATCCATCCCGCTAAACAAAATTAACGCGTGTCAATGATTGGCAAACACTGACATTAAGTATACTAAGCTGATCATAATAGTAATCGCCTCAATTCGCCCACGTGCCACTTCCTGTTTTCTCTTTCTTTCATGCGTTTGTTCAATAAAAAAACAATAACTTGCTACAACTTTTTTCATTCTAGCAAAAAGACTAGTATCTGTACTTAGAAAAATGTAAATACTACTGTCATAGACTATGTGTCAACTGTCTTCTATTGATCTGTCAAAGCAATACAATTTGTCATTTACGAAGTCGTATTTTTGAGAAAAATGGCTTCACATCTTTCTGCGGTTGAATTGCTGAAATTAGGAAATGAAGGAAGAGATGTACCATACCTTAATAAACACTGGGCCTACATTTTAGGAGTGCCGTTCGGTATATGCTCGGGAATGGCCATTAATTTTGGCACAAGGCGCCCTATATTCAGCGGTAAACCATTACATAATGAAATAATAAACAAAATAATGCATGTCCTCTTGAAATATATTGTTTTAAAACGTGTTATTTATACAAATTTCGTTGTGAAGCAGTTACTGATAATTATGTTTTTTATACGTTATTATTTTAGGTATACAAAAACATATTATTGGTGTGGTGGCCTGGACAGCTGCGTTGAATTTCGCCCAAAAGAAACGAGAGGATTACCTTGCGGAGAAAGATGCAGTTTATAGACATTATGTCGAATTACACCCAGAAGACTTCCCTACACCCGGTAAGTATAAGATCAAGATATATATCATATATTATTGTTTTCCATTACTCTAGATCAGCGGTCGGCAACCTTTTGGCAGGCAAGGGCCATAAGGTGGCAAGATCAACTAAAGACGGGCCACACTTGTGATATAAATCTAAGAAGCCACTTATACATATAGTCAAATTGTTCGTTTATGCATTTATTTTGATATTTATAACTTATTTACAAAAGATTAACGGGCCGCAAGTAAGACGTTGGCGGGCAGACCGCTGCTCTAGATCATAAATATTTCAAATTTAATGTAACAATATTCTGATTATATCTTCCAAGAAGTCGAGTAGAAGTATGTTCTAATAGTTTTAGTCATGCTTTTAATAGTTGCTCAGCTACTTTAAAGTGCTATAGACATGGTTACCTTTATTCAACGTTATAAAATAAGTTTTCATGTTTCTAATGTTATATGTGTGCATAGTACAGATGTAAAAGTAATGAAAGAAAGAGTACCCATATGTATTTGTCACTATTACATTTAGAACTCATAAGTATCATAACATTACTTGTTACTTTTAATACCTCACAACATAGCATTGAGCAACTTCTCGAGTCATATTCTGTACTCAATACAATGTGCTAATTACATATATTAGTGAGTAATGTTTCGTTACTTGGTACTTGATGGCGAACCCTTTACTCAGTAACAAATACATACGGTTTGCTATAGCTCTAACACATAGCATGGGTAGCTAATAGTCTTGGGCCTGATAGTTCATAACTGAGATCGATCCGATTACTTTGCCGCTTTTTAATGAACTAGTTTGTTACTTCGTGACTTATGTTTTATTCCCAGCCCTTCACAGCAGGAGCAGTTTTAAAATGAGTGAACAGTCTGCCTTAATTTAATTACTTTAAGGCAGTTTGTTTGCTAGTTTTAATACTACCCCTGTTGCAATGAAATTTCTGAACACAGTATATTTACTTAAAATTTTTGGACACTTAAAATAGCTTAAACCTATAAATTAATTAATATTTTTCATAAACAATATATGTATTTTAGTTCAGTTGAAAAGACCTTTACCGAAGATCTTTATTCATTCTGTCACGAAGCGGGAAATGAGTAGCAATGCTCCCTAACAGAATCCTTGTTTTTTATGGAATGATAACTTCCATCAGGTGGATTACATGCTCACTTAGTGCTTCGAAGGCACATAATATGTTTCTTATAAAAATATATTATAAAAATTTTATTATTATATTATTATTATTTTCACAAATAACTGATACTTCAGTTATTCGTGAAAATAATACTTCATTAAACCAACCCTTAAAATAACATATATATTAACTTTATATTGATTTTAACATTTTATTTACATTTCAGAAAGGAGGAAAATTGGTGATATCCTGGAGCCATGGGCCCCAATCCGCTAAAAATCATTGAAGCCATAGATAATATTAGTGCAAGTAAAATGTGATTGATTAAATATTGTATATTATTGTTTCTTTATATTGGTTTTTCAAATATTTAAGTTATGATAGTACAAGGTATATTATTTCTTGGTTTAACATTATAATGGATCTATTCATGTAATCTAGTACAAAAGCAAAAATATCTTGAGTTATACAATACTTCACACTGAGCCTTACAATCACTAATGGTTAAACCATGCTGATTACGCTGGAAAGTCCAAAAGAAAAAGAATTGGTTGTAAAGTATTAAAAACACAAATAACCTTCTGAAATGTCTTTATTCAACTGCAACTATATAATTGCAGGCATTTTTTTCTATGTAACGTCCAGGGTCTAATCCAGATGAATAGAAATACTACGAAAATCCTGGATTTGTCACTGATATTGTCTATACTTAGATGCAGCTCCAGACCAGACACAATGTACAAACGTATGTAAGCGTACAAACTACAAAGTTTATTTTATTATCTATGACCATACAAGACCACAAAATTCTACACAAATTGTCTTCTTTTCTACTTTGAAATCTATACATCCAAAACTCGTAATCCTCAGTAGAAACATATATAACAAAAATTGTATAAGTTTCAGTATTACCAAATTATGTAATGTGACAATTACATTTTTATTTTTGACATCTTGAGGTTCAAGTTTCTTTCATTGTATGGTGGCGTTGTAATTAGGTTGTGGGTTATTCACTACATACACACAACTGTCGTGAGCTGGTACCAAAGGATGTGCTTGCTGGGTCTTATCTGCCATTTGTGACATGAAATGACCTCTCAATGCTAAGGGTTTCTCGGGGGCATCATCCATGCCAATTATATCTATGTTGTTACTAGCTGGGTGTTTTCTTAACTTGTGCAATTTCT
This sequence comes from Urbanus proteus proteus, assembly GCA_018251915.1. Lineage (NCBI taxonomy): Eukaryota > Metazoa > Arthropoda > Insecta > Lepidoptera > Hesperiidae > Urbanus > Urbanus proteus. The sequence continues at coordinate 4,616 of DWPV01003860.1, forward strand.
GTAACAAACACATATTTAATTATGTAGCATCAATAACCAATAAGATTTAACTATTTTAATAATGCATAGACAATTTAAATAGGCTTTTAAATGCACATAAGCTATTTAAACTTGGAAGTATAATATAATGCATATTGAATTTCATGGTTTATTTCTATGATTATAGTAGTTGACAAAGTGGTTACTGCTGCCCTGCTTATCTGTAACTAATTCCGTATTATAGAATCTTAATCATACTTATCCAAGGTGTTCCAACTTAATCTTCAGGGGTAGCAATGCATCGGTGACGGACTTCAGGTAGGATTGTAATGTTATCTGGGGTTGATTACAGATGTTCATGTGGGCCAATAGCCACTTTCTTACCATAGGCTTAGGTGGGCTGCATGCTTATTTGCTATTTAAGTACATCATAATTATAAAAAATGGACATTGTTGAATCTATCTGAAGTCGATCACAGATGCCTCGCATCTTGTAAATACTTCAACTCAAGATGAATGTCATAGTATATTATTATTAGATAATTGACACTTACAAGGTCTCTACGATGAATATATGCCGCACCACACACATCACATTTAAAGTTCTTTATCCCTCTGTGTTTGTTCATATGACGAGTCAGCTCGCTGGATGTAATAAAAGATTTCTCACACAATGTACACACCTAAAAAGAATAACAATAGAGTAGATTAAAGTATACTCGTATAGCCAAAATACAGTATATTAATAACAAGAACTTTGAAAGTATGAAAAATTTACTATTTTTTTAACTGGACTTGGATATATTTCTTACATAGATTACATATTATACTGGGATGTTCCTTTTGAGTTTGGGGAGTCAACTTACATGGTCTTTTTGTCCAGTATGAATTTTAAGGTGTGCATGGAGATTGCCTTGTGCAGCAAACCTTTTACTGAAAATATAAGAATTGTTCAATTATTTAATAATTTAGTTTTTTAAGTATATATTTCTTATATTAGTCATCTGCACCCCTATTACAAGTTTTTTATGTTTTGTGAAACGTTTATTATGTTTTCTTGATACAATCTCGGTTTACGTTTATGCCCGTTTTTCTATAGTAAAATTTTAGTACCTAAATAGTCCACTAGGGGCACTGCATGTAGATATATAGGCCCAAACGTAAACAAGGGACTTTTCTCTAAATGTGATAAACTCGTAATAATGGTACTAATCACAGATCATGTTCATGAATGACAGTGGGTACTTACCATCAGATAGTCTGCATGCAAGCATTTCTTTTTAAAAAAAATAACAGTTACCACAAATTACCTGCAAACTTCACATTGGAATGGCTTCTCGCCTGTATGTATGCGCAAATGTATTGTCAAGTTGTTTTTCTGTGTAAAGCTCCGAGGACAATACATGCAAACAAAAGGCTTGTCTCCTGTGTGTGTCCTAAAAATAAAGAATAATTCAATAATATCATGCCTCAATGGGTCAACTAATAAGCTAATCTTCTCATAGAACAAGGAGTTTACACAGGACACGTAAATCATTTTTTTTATACTAAAGTTCACAATTTTAAAGACCATTTCCAGTTTCTTTGCAATGGTTTTCTTTAAAGAAGGCTACAGTTAATTGAAGCACCTTTACCAGTGATATAAAATATGATTAATTTATCCTACCATGCTCCTGGCTCTTACCTCTGACTCAAGCCCGAAGTTTCAGTCTAAGACACCGTAACATATCTATAGTGATACTAAATCTTATTTTATTTTACACATACAAAGTTATTACATATAGGTATTTAATACAATGGTATTAAATATAGGCATGTAGGTGCATAGCATATTGCGCTTGTAGGACTTCGGCATGGGTCTAATGGAGTTCCCAGGGTCCATCACTGTCGAGCACTAAGGACGGCAACCGGGGGAGGAAATTCCCCATATATCGGCATCACTCCTAAAGCGTCGGGTACCTTTTGGAGTCCCCCTCGTTGTATAAAACAAAAGATTTTTATATTTATATTTTTTAGAAGAATTTGCAATGAAATTAAACATACCTTATATGCATTTCTAGTTGAGCCTCACATCTGAACTGTTTGTCACAATGAAAACAAATGTGGTCCCTTTTAGGTTTTGGTTTTGGACCTCTTTTTAACTTCTCTGACTCAGGTTTCCTTTTATAGTTTGTACTGCTCTTTTTTGGTTCCGGTTTGCATTTAGTACTAAAAAAATACACATTGATTATATTATAATTCATTTGAATGTAAAATCTTAACATAGTATAAAACAAAGTCGCTTTCCGCTGTCTGTCCCTATGTATGCTTAGATTTTAAAACTATGCAATGGATTTTGATGTGGTTTTTAAATAGTGATTCAAGAGGAAGGTTTTAAGGCAATTATACACATGTGGAGCCGTGGGTAAAAGCTAGTAATTAATATAAAGTAATGCAAATTACCATTTTTTCACGATTGTCACTTGATTGTTCACCTAAAAACATGATATTAAGTTAATTGTTATTATTTCATTGCATATAGTTATAAAATAAACATGGATTCTTCAACTTACAACTGGATCAGTCATTACAGCAGCATCATTGCATCTGAAATAATATTTTTGTTACTAAAATACTATTTTCTATGTAATAAGCATTTTATTTATGATTTTACAATTGGGGATGGAGATAGAATTTAGGAAGTATAATAGTCTTCTAATCATGTAACATATAACACTAACACATCCCTACCACACTATAAACCTGAGAATAAAACAAATTACTCTTCTAGGACATTGATTTGGTAGAGCCCTTTGTGGTTTGACTCCTGGTGCACCGCCGCCACACCTATTTCTGCCTTATAACAGCAGTGTTCAGGGCTGCTGTGTTCTGGTTTAAAGCGTGTGCTAATGGAGACATAATTATCCGACGTGTTCCAACTTAATCTTCAGGGGTAGCAATGCATCTGTGGCCGACTTCAGGTAGGAATGTGATCTTATCTGGGTTTGATTACAGATGTCCATTGGCAACAATGGCCACTTATGATCAGGTGGACTGCATGTTCGTTTACTACTTCCATCATATTAAAAAAAGTATATTTACCTGAGTGGTGGCTGAAGCCCCAAATATTGTCTCAATCGTATATCAGCACTCTCACACGTCTGCTTGAAATGATACGCTACTCCTAATTTATATACACAATTGCTGCACATTTGTTCAGGTAAACCATCATTTTTGCTTATCTATAACAAGAAAAATATGTTAAAAATGCAATAGGCTATCATTTTTACTGAGTTTAAGCAAGATTTATAGGTTTCTATGACGTCAAGCCTACTTGAAAAGCCTGAACCTCGTCCAATTTGAGAATGATGTTCAGAACAAATTTGGAGGCGGATCCCTATGGGCTATAGTGCCACTAAACACAAGATTTCCTGCTTGTATCATAGAAAAACCAATTAAGAATATAATCTCTTTTGTTATCAACAATATTAAATTGTTCCTACCTTTATATTTGTGCAATATTCAATCATATCACTTAAGGATAAATTAAAATTCCTTGTAAATATAGACGAAAGTACTCCTTCTTCTAAACACATTCGACAGATTTTATTCATTGTGTTTATATCTGGAAAACAATATAAACGTAAATTATGTTTATATTTGTTGTCTACACTTATTGAGTAGCGAAATAGCTTTAATAATTAAAGATAATTTAATGCGATGCGACGTAATGTATAATAAAATTTATAAACATATTTGCACGTAATTTAAAGAAACTATGTACTGAAGCTTTTAAATATTTTTAACAATACCGGCTACTGAGTAAAAACAAGAAATAATTAATAGTTATGAGTATTTCCTTTCAGAAAACTTAATTTTAAGAAGTATATTTATTCATTTTCCGCATTTTCTAATAAAAATTAAATTGATAACATTACATATCTGATTATCAACTGAATAATCTGAATATTAATAAACGAACTTAACAAACTTCTAAAAATCTAAAGTCAATGTCAAAGTTATCAAACAAAATTGTCAAATGTCATAAACCTTTTTTAAAATGTTATATTTAATACGGCCATGGAATCAAGACCTTGACAGTCAATCTTCATTATATTCTTTATTTCTTACTTTTCAATTAAATTAATATTAAAAAGTAATGTGCCTTTTTATTCATTTATATAATAAAATATTATGTTAATGTCTACATTATAAACGTAACTATACATATTATTTTCATTAAAATTTGAAAAAAATAAATAACCTATTCACGGACATTATTTTATTTTTTATTAAAAAAAGTGTATTGCAATAAACCTACATTTAAGTCCAAAATAAATATTAATTATAATCAATCAATAAAATAATATTAATTTTATGCTATTTCTAGTGTATAAGCATTTAACTAGCGAAAGGACATAATATTTTTTTTATATTTTACTATCTTTTCACTATAAATGCAATGTAATAATTATTTTAATTACTATTTTATTCTACTTAATCTCCTGGTTTTTTGGAACGCAACGAAACCTCGGAACTGTCAGAGTCATCCCATTAGCTGTCAAATGTCGTGTCCGAGTCCGTCATGGGAAGTAGGTCGAAAGAATAGTTGATGGAGAGCTGATTTAGACTTTTCTAGTCTTTTATTGCGCTCCGCAATATCAAAGCAATAATTTGAAACGTAAGAGTAATATTGTACTGATTATGATTTTTCTTTTTGCAGACTAGATAACGTGGTAACCTTGGTGGAATAATAATCTAAGGTAGAGTAAGATTTATCGTATTGCTTGCCATATTTTATCATACTGTAGTCTTTTTGAAGCCTATACTGTGCAAATTAGAGTATATTTCAGAAGTATTATTAGTATGTTAAAATTTTATTACAAAATTTATGTTAAATGTATGGCTGAATATTTGTTGTGACAATTTAATAGTATCTGCTTGTCAGCTGTATTTGAGTGAATGTAATACGTATGCATAGTACTAATCGCACTATAACCGAGTGTTAAGTGATGATAGATGTACTAAACACTGAAAAGTTAACATTTCATTTATGATTATGTAAAGAAGTGAATGTTCTGTCAGCCACTACACTCACAGTTTTTATTGAGAAAACTTAAAATAACAAAATAATTGTTTTAGCTGTAACTCTTGCATATTCATGAGGATAATATTATTAACATTGTTACATTTGCTGCTCTAGCAAAATGTTACTTTCCATGTTTACGATATTTTATCAATTTATCTGTACACATATTATCAGTTTGTATACAATTAGTAACAGTATTGTTAATAAGAAATGATAAGCATATTCCATTTTGCACTTTCAATCAATAATAAGCCAATTTTAAACTTGCATAATTTAGACTCATAATGTAAACTCGTTATTACAATATTAATTATAATAAAAACCTCCTAAACTACTTAAGACTTTTGTTGTAGTATGTTCAAATCTATTCCCTTATATACCATAGTACAGCATTATTTGGAGGTCAATAAAAATATTAGTTTAACCTGTGCAATTTCTTTAGAAACTGATTAAATCTTTAAAGTACAAATTTAAAGTGTGATTGCTTATCACATTTGTAGCAGTAATTATTTATTGTCTGTTAGAGTGTAGAAATTGGACTGAAAGAATATGAACAAACTGAGTGCACTATACCAAACAGTATCATATAGCAAGTTTGAAAAAGAAAACAGGATAGTAAGCTTATTTAACATTTAGTATTGATGAAAAGTGTGAAAAGTGAAAGTGTTTCTCTTCACCACATATCAAAAAGTCTATAATGAAGAAATATACAATCCCTTGAATATTGTTATAAAGTTTACTCTACATATCTAAATGCAATGGCCATGATTTCTGAATGAATCTGGTTAGGGCAGAAATTAACTCATTATGGTTAATTTAAATTATAAATTAGTTAATTAATTGTGTTTAAATTTATAATGATTAATATGAAAAACTCTTCATCACTTCATCAAACAACTTAAACCTTCAAGGGTCGCTTCTCAAAATTGACTAGTAAAAGCAACCAAAATGAACCTGAATCGGATCATGCTACCTCTGAGGGGTTAATGCACATCATGCCATTTCATGACCTATTATTTGAATTTGAGAGGTTTTATATTAGTGCAATCAAATTATATAACAGCTTATCTATATTAAAGCAATGGTTACCAATATTTTCTGGCCAGGACCCAATATTGAAGTAAGGTTAAATGAAATAACGGGTTATTTTAAAAATATAAAATCTTAACTGTACGTAAAATACATGACCTTTATAATCACTGTCACATTAAAGAAATTTAATTTAAGGGATCCAAATTCAAAGCATTTAAAAAAAATAAGTAAGGTAAATTTGTGGTGTAATATTTGACTATGTTTTAAGTCAGAAATCCAGTAAATATTATTGTGACGAAGACAAGACTAACAAAACTTCATACCTGAAAATATATCAAGTTTATAATTAAGATTGAGTTATTTACTGCATGATGGTATATGGGTTTTATTTGGTAATATTGATTAGTATGTTGTGTCATTTTCACAATACTAATTTTAGAAATACCAATATAACGGAGAGTGCAATTTGTAGCAGTGAATTTGCTAAATATACATATCAACGTAACATTTACCTCATTTATAGCCATTAGTCAACAACAAAGTTTGAATTTGGAATGATAAAATCCATATTAATCCTATTGTATTGGAATTAATTTGAAAATATAAAGTCCTGTTTTAAATGTAGATATACGATTAATTAGTAAAAATGATACAAAAAAATAAATTATCAAATACCACATCCTTGTGTTATCCTTCAATGCTATACAAACACCTGTTATTTGTTTATTGGATAATACAATTATTATAATTTGGTAAGGTTATTACTAATTAGTATTATTTTATCGAATACTCACTTTTTTATTACAGCCCTCAAACTTATGGCAGGTAGGGAATAACATGGCCGATAAACATAGTCTGAACTATGAAGTGAGGGAGCTAAAGTTAGGAGCGAGCTTCACCAACAACAAGACCTCACAATACCACACCATAAAATGTAAGTTTTTAAATACTATATAGCTCTTAAGACAATTTCTACATTGCTTATATTAAACTCAATCTTCTTAAAAGAAAATATTAAAAGAACATTTAATATTATTTTAGTAACATGCTAATAAAGATGCTATAAAATTTATATGAAATGCATTAAGTTATGTAAAAACAATTAAAAAAAACAACACAATTAAAAAAAATATATATTCGCAAATCTGTCATTGCAAGCACCATATTACCAATAATGTAGTTGATCAATAAAATTTTAGCCATATTGTCAATAGATTAACAAAATCCTCTTGACAAAATGAATTAGATTATACACATTGCATTTCTTTTTATTATTATATTTCTTTTAAATTGTACAAGTACTTATTTTTTATTTTGTTTTTAGATGACTTTAAGCCTGCTTCCGTGGATGTAAACAAAATGGCAACCGTAGACGTTGGAACAAATAATCAAGTTACCGTGACTGTTCCACATTTAGGTATGTTAATTAAAGTTTTATTGTACTTTTTAAGTCCAGATTATGAATTTTAGAAGTACGAGTTTATGGTACAAATTTTGGAAGTATAAGTTTATAATACTTGTTACTTTGTATGAGAGCATATCAACTTTTCACCCTATTTATAGTGTAACTGCAGCTCTTTTCCTTCAGAAGAAATAAATAATACTTTGTCTACCTACTCGAAATACTGGCTAGTAAAAAAATCTTCGGTAGCCTGTATTTGATAGTAGTGGTAGAAAAATATCAATGATATGATTTAACTATTCAAAAATATTAAATAATTTTGTAACTAAATTAAAAAATGTGAACACAGATGGAGCTGGAGTCCCGCAAACTGTTTTCAAAGGAAATCAAAGGCCCTACACGAAAGAATGTGTGCTGATCATAGACAGAGTCACTGGTGAGATCACACTGGAAAAGCTCTCAAGCAATATTCAAGTCAAAAAGACAAGGTATGTTTATTTAAATTAACATTGCTTAATTCTTTTTTCAATGAATCCTATGAAATCTGAAAACATAAGAAATGTTAGATGCTCCAATTTTAATAGTCGTTTACATACCTTAAATAATTTAAACAAAATAACTATCTAGATCTTCTGGCAATGGAACTAGTTTTAAAAAATCACCCTGTATTATCTCATCGTTTGATAATGTACACTACATGGATTAAATCCTAGAAAGTAATGCTAAACAATAAAAAAAAATGAGTTGAATACACAAATAGCGGAAAAAGCATCTACATGCTAAGTCCAGCAGATTCTTATGATTACTATGAACTTGTAAATATAAGTCAATATAAGACTAGAAGACAGTAAAGTAATATTAGAAACTTTAAGGTACTTATATTTTACCACATTAAATTGCAATTGCAGGCAGGAGACGATGCAGAAGCCGCGGCCACTAACTCCAGTGATCACGGACTTCACCAACACCACACAGCGGTCCAGCTCGCGTACCCGCGTCGCTACCAACCGACGCACTAATCCTAACAACGGTAGCTATGTATTAATGGTAGATTTAAAGATGGAAGAGCTCTTTGTGGTTCGACTCCGGCGTCACCACCGCCACACCTATTTGTGTGCTGTGTTCTGGTTTGGAAGGTATTGTTAGGGAGAAATACTTATCTGAGGCATTCCAACTTAGTCCTCAGGGGTAGCAACACATCTGTGATCGACCTCGGGTAGAACTGTGATCTTATATGGGGTTGATTACAAATCGCCATGGGTGGCAGTGGCTTCTTACCATGAGGTGGATTGCATGCTCATTTGCTACTTCCATCATATAAAAAAATATGTATTTTTCTTTTTTATACAATGGAATTACCAAACAAGCATGCACCCTACTTAATGTTAAGTTACTACCGCCATTCATGGACATCTTTGATCAACCCCAAAGCACAGATCTACCTGATGTTTTCCATAGATATCCACACCGAGGACTAAGTTGGAATGCCTTTAATAAGTATGTCCCTTTAACACATCTTTCAAACCAAAACAATAAACCTTAAGACTGGTGTTATAAAGCAGAAGTAGGAGGTTTTAAAATATTATACAAAATTACATTTGAAAGAGGAATGAACATGTATCTTAAGTGTTTATATGTTATACATATTATATAAATTATATTGTAATTATAGGCCCCGGAGCAATACTGGCAGCAGCAGCTAACAACCAAGCGCGTTTCAACAATGCCGGCGCGCAGAAATCTCAGAACATGGTCCGCTCCCCACAACGCGTTAAGACTTCACCGCCGCAAGCGCCGTAAGTTGAAAATTCATATCATTTTTGTTATATAGATGTTAAAAGACATGACCGAACTAAACATCCTTTTAGTTAGAAAGTAGGCAACTATTGATACACTGAGAGCTGAATAGCGTTAAACCTTAAGAATGCCGTATATTTTATTTGAATGAACAATATAAATGAATATAAAACACTTTAAAGTAATAATGAATTCATTTATAAACAAATCATTACATTTTCTATAAAGTAACCATGTCCCAATAACAAACATAACTTTGTATCAAAGGTGCTAGCTTGGGATTTTATAGTTATAATCATAATCTTTATTTCGTCATGCCGTTATCATATCACGGCATGAAACCCTGTAAGGGCGTACCAATTTTAGCTTTGAACTTCCTTTTATCGAAGGCTATTCATAAATAATCTTTATCACATCACAGCATGAAACCCTGTAAGAACGTAGCAATTTGAGCTTTGAACTTCCTTTTATGGAAGGCGAAATGTTCACGAATAAACACATGAATAAATAAATAATAAATAACGCTTCACACTCATAGCCCCGCAGTAGGATTTTCTCCTGTGTTGTGGGTGCCATGGACAACACACAAGACAAGGACACACACCCAGACCAAGAACGGA
>DWPV01003861.1:0-14512 GCA_018251915.1 Urbanus proteus proteus
CCCCCTTTTAGTCGCCTCTTACGACAGGCTGGGGATACCGTAGCCCTATTCTGGTCCCGGGACTACAGGGACAAACCCTACATAGACCTACGATACACTTCACGAAATATACCCCAGTCGTAGGACTAATGACCCAAAACAAGAAAAATCCGCGTCACACAGCCTGGGTCAAATCACAGTAATCCCTGAGGGGATAAGGTGACGGCTGCGAAAACTAATCCAGCCTCCGTCATCCATCTTAGACGCAATATGCTAACAAAGAATACTTTACGCCTATATACCTGAAACCAATAACACTAATCGACAAAATATTTTCCGCCACTTACATGATATGCGACAATATTTAATTTTAAGTATGGGATGCCAATACTACTAAAATTACCATCGTTTATTTTAAGAATTTGTAAGGAAAGTCCTATAAGAGTCGTATTATTTTCTTACCTCCTGATAAATTGTTAACTAACAGAGAAAGAAATAAATAAATCTGAATCGGATAATAGTAACTCAAAGTACGGCTTTTTTAATTAATCAAATAATTTTTGATCATTCACAAGCCGTGCATTTTTATTATATTTAATTTCTAGAAGCTAAAAAAATATATAAAGGTGGTAGAACTCTATGTAGTCCGACTCCGGCGGCACCATTACCACTCCTATTTCTGTCTTATAACAGGAGTGTTAACCGCTGCTGTGTTCTGGTCTAAAGGCTCTGGTAAAGAAGACATACTAGTCCTAAGCGTTCAAGCTTAGTCCTCAGGGGTAGCAACGCATCTGTGGTCAAACTCAGATAGGACCTTGATCTTGAGGTTGATTACAGATGTCCATGGGCGGCAGTGGCCACTTACCAACAGGTGGACTGTATGCTCGTTTGCTACTTCGATCATATAAAAAACATTTGGGCCTATCCAATTGTTACATTTGTCCTTTATACATTTTCAGAAAAGCCTTTGATATTACATGTATTTGTGACAAGTCTTTCAATTGTTAAATTGACGTAATAGGCTCAACCTATTCACGAGAAGTGCAAAAATTTCCTGCGTACCTTCAAAGTGTTGTGGTTGAAAAAATGGCTTTTTTTGACGAAACGGCGTTAGTATCAATAAAGCTGAACAAGACGAACACGGCTCGAGTGAACGACTTTTAACAGAATAGGCAATAACGTTTTTAGGAAATCTTGCCTTCCAGATTGAAATCTTTGTTTCCAACCGTCTGGAGAAAGAGCTGAGGTAGCGTCTCGTACCTAAATTCTAGACGTTTTTGGGACTATTGTTAAAGTATCCGATCTTAAGAAGCTTTTTCTTATATGTTGGTTTAAAATTACTAGGATATCCTCATCACGGGATCACAGTATCAGTTGACGTTATCTACTTTTCTCGTTTTTGAATCGATAAAGAATCTGCCTCTCTGGTAATCGAACTTGGGAGTCCTTCATATAAAGGCAATAATTACAGTAGTACTGCAACGTCGTTTGGTAATGATATATCTGCATAAACTGCTGCATTTTTCTGTGTTTTAATTGACTGTGTGTAATTGAAAATTCTATAAATTGATATGAATACGCGATATGATACATAAAGCAGCTCTTGAAAAATAATATCTACCGCATATACCTACATAGATACATCTTTTACGAAACCTCACTAATCGAGTATTTAAAACACTGCTAATACAATAAGGTATACCGTTTTAAAAAACTCCTTACTTATTTCTGCAAACCTCTTGGTAGAATATTTCTCTTATTTTTAATATCATAACCGAGGAATAGTCGTTAGGCGTGCGATATCGAATGAAAAATAATGCAGTGCGACGTTGCAACCATTGTGCAGAGCGCTGGAATAAAAATAAATTTTATGATATCACCAATATCCGGAACCGGACGTATGCTAGCTTTTACTATGTTAGTTTTATACTATATAGATATCGTTTCGGTTATATTCGTGCTTGGAAATATTATATAAGTTATCGTTATAATTGTTTGTGTTTAATAACCAGATAAGTAAACCGTTTCATATATCATTCCAAACCAATATTATAGATATCAAATTAACCAACAATAAAAATAACCCTACATAAAAATATTGGATTTCTATATTCATTTTATTTTATAAATTAAATAGGTTTCTATAGCAAATAAATATGTATTTTTATGAATGCATTCACTTTACAGTCGATATATTTTTTATATAAAAACCTTTATTGTTTCCCCTATTCACTTGAAAATAATTTTAAAATGACTGAAACGGAATTCGAAATTGTTTTACATTTTTTAACATCAAAAACGGCAAATATGGCGTACGACTGAAATGAAAAGACAAATGATTTATTGAATAATTTTTGAATGGAGAACCACATTGAAGTGAAAAACAATATAAATCTCAACGTTCGTATACAAAAGTAACAATATACAATTTGAAGTAAGTATTTTTGACGAATAACCATTTGAATAACTAAAAAACTTCCAAAAATATCATCATTCGAAATTCGAATTTCTTTTCTCAATTTCAAATAAAATTTCAAATAATTTTAATAAGCCAGTCTCAATTCCTTATTCGAAAGCACACAATAGTCGAGAGAAAATTGTCGAGATCATTCTATATCGACATTTCCATGCACTGAATACTTCTACCACGCTTAATCCCTTAGGGGTGGCACTAACATAACGGGTACGTTTGGTAAAACTTGGATTGTTATTGTTAGTGCTGAAACTGTTTACTTCAACTTGTAAGCTTTTAGAATGCTGTGTAATATAGCCTCTAGGGTTTAAATCAGTCGGTATTCAAATAGCTCTCACGCTAAGAAACTGTAGTGTCATTCAATTTATTTTAACGTCAGTTGAGCGTTAAATATCTATTTAGCCATATTCCATAAGTGGTTTGGATTCTACATTATCCAATAAAGACAGTATTTAAAAATAATAAAAATAATATAAAAATATGTACAGTTTTTAATAAACTGAGAAAGTTATAATCCACCTTATGGAATCATACACATTTTTTTTGTATAGTTTAATTCATGGTTCACATACGGTTCATACATGTGGTTTAGATAATTTCTTTTATTATGAGTTACTTTTGATTGTTTTATAAATGCTGGATATGTGTTCAAAATAACGTATTCAAAACAGATGTTTATATTTTAACGCTCCCCATTCTAAAGTTAGTTGCAAGTACTAAAATATTTACAGTGTACTCGTAGCAACCCTGGCGTGTAGACAGGTATTGCGGCGAGCAATTAACTTTTCAGATGGGGCCGACCAGAGACCAGATATTCTAGTAGAAGTGACACGTAGGCTAAAATAAATTCTGAGTTGTAATTTTAAAAATATTTCTATACGGGCAGACACTACTTTAGTGGAGTGTGGAGTGGAGTGACTAAAATTATCGATATTTTTAAATCTTGTTTTTGAGTATTCTACAAATTGTACAATATCCTTTTTTGGAATGTAAGTAGCTATGAACAATGAACATATAGTCTATGTGTAATATTTCCACTATTGCTAACTTAGAATACAAAAAATATTTTTTTAAATATTAACAATCCACGACTAACATTTAAGTGTGTAAATGATCGTGAAGTAATACAATTTTATAACATGGTTTTCACAATGATTCCGCATGGACAAACACTATTTCACAACAAACGTAAAATATTAGTGTAAAATAATCGTATAGTCATTTCTAAATAATATTAGTTCTATGGGTTTGGGCATAGCGTAGAGCAATACGATACTATTCATAGCCTATATTTACCTTCACGTTCCTGGTTTAGCTTGTGTTTTTTTTTGAGTAACGAATAACATACGTGAAACTCAAGAATTTAATTTATATGACATGATAGGGTAACTATCAGTTTTTATTTTTTAATGAAACCGTTTGTTTTAAAGGGTGTAAAATCCTGGAATGTAAACAAGCACTCACAATAATTTCCACCGGTTTTTAGTTTTTTAATAGAGAGAGAAGTTTATTTGATTGTAAGTGGCCACTGTTACCCATGAACATGTGATTAATCGTAAACCCAAGTGCCAAGATACGTACTGCGAATATATCGGCATTATCTTAATTATATTCAGTAGTTTTGGCGCTAACTGATTTTAAACGCACAGATAGGGAGCGCGTGTTACATTCATATTATATACTAGCTAACTCCCGCGGTTTTACCCGAGTTAAAAAAGTATAAATGAATACATATCTTACAGGTGACACCCCGCTATCCCGCGAAGGAGGCCGCATACGCGTGGCGTGCACTAATGCTTTTTTCGAAAATTAAAGTAGCTTATGGTACGCCTTAGATCTTCAGCTGTCTTTCGGTGAACGTTCCGTCAAAATTAGTCTAGCCGTTTAGAAGATTACCTCAGCTAAATAAACAGACAGACAAATAGACAGACATACATCTTTTAATTTCATTTCGTTATAGATATACGAGTACATTGCATCATATGCATTGAATAAAAAAATGTTATTTTGAAATCACAAACAGACACTAAAATTTTTTATACCTATAGATACAGATTTCTACATTTATTTTGATTTGCTTTGCGATACAAACTACTGCAATAATTTTTACGACTCTAGGCAACGAAATACGTACGTGATGCTATTTAATTTCGACGTACCTTACTCTTATATGTGACATGAGAGTAACAGGATGGGTCTGTTCAGTACAAGAAAAGTGAAAAATATTTCTTTGACATACTTAACGAAACTCGGAGAAATCATTCTTTATATCGTTGCCTTTTTGTTACCTTTTTAATACAATTTTATTTGGTAACATAATTCAGACAATTTGTTCATTTTTTTTCTGTACCTGTGTTTGTGGTTAAAAGGTGAATCATTTTAATAGGTATTTTGGAATAATGCTTAATATATACTTGATTTCTATGCAAAATATATTATAGTGTATTTACTAATCATTACTATTGTTAATATTTTCAAAAAAATGTCAGTAGATTCAGGATATCTTATAAGCCTGTGGCGACTTCCCGCTACTAGTCAAGAGATGGCGCCACGAGTATTCTGAATCACGCTATCGAAGATTTCTCAATACGCTGCATATATACAAGCTCCGAACTGAGGCTGTCGATGCACGGCCGCTCCCCAGGCATGAACACCTAGCCTGGCGGGAGATCTCCCTTTGCCAAAAGCCTTATTTTTCTAAACAATCTTTATACGTTATAACAATTTACGAGCCACCCATCAAGTTCCCACTTCGGTGATTAATTCTTACGTCATTTTCATGAAATAACACAGATTTTTTGAACCCCGACTTGAGCCGTCTGAAAAGATTTTTTCATGTTTCACGTAGGAACGACTGGATTCTATTACGTTCATGTCACGAACAGCGTGACTTGTCAAAACTGTGATGATATGTCTGTGTTCATTTAGTTTTGACATATCACAAAATGCTCAGTAAGACTAGCGGTGAATCCTCATGGAGCAATGGAATTACCATTTGGGTCCGTCTCGAAACGGATTTTAAGATTGTTTTTTTTATTTATTTATATATTGCACCTCTTATAATAGTTACAATAGGGCAGACATTTCCAGTCAAACAAGTTTTAGATTTGGTTAACAGATTTGTGATTTAACTGTACCAACGTCATTTCAGTTCTTATTTATGTTACATAATAGAAGTATAAATTGCAGTGTTTTGCAGTGGAGTTGAAAAAATTGACACCACTTTTTACCCGCCTGCTTTAGAAATAGGGTTAAACTACCATCATTTAATTTTACTTGTTAAATTGTGGTTTCATATTTAACATAAATCGAATATGGTGAGAATAGAACTCATGGTTCCGTACCATATAATGTCGATTAATACCAGTTTCTTGTGTTTGCAATAAAAGGGGGTCCCTTTTATTGTAGACTTTATTGTTTTTAGTATTTGTTCAAAAAAATCAAGACAGTCAGCAGATGCTTAGTAATAGGTTTCCCTTTTCACTTTTTAACTATATTTAAACGAGGGCTTTTTTTTGTTTTTCTTATAATTTATTTGATTTTACTTACCGCGACGACACGGCGATACCGCGACACCGCAACACCGCGACAGTAGACGACCCGCATGGCGTAGTGGTTACCATACCGATCTGCCGCGCAGTGGGTCCCGGGTTCGATTCCCAACTAGACAGATATCAAAATGATGAGTTTAGATATCTGTTCTGGGTTTGTGAATTCGTCTTTGTGTGTCCATGGCACTCACAACACAGGAGAAAATCCTACTATAGGGTTATGAATGTAGAAAGGGTCTTTTTTTTAGTTGAAAACTGGCGCACCATTGTATAGTTTTCCTTTTATACCAGATTTACTTTGATTATTCACCATTTTATAAATAAGTAACTTCTGTAGTTAATTGTTTGCTAAGATTACTAAACTAATGCCTAGCCGTGCAACAAAACAATTAGTGCACGATATTAGCTGCAAGCTTTTCTCCTTTACTAAAATAAAAGCATTGTTCTGAACGAAATGAAAACACATTTGTTTACTATTTTCATGAAAATAAAGCTGAAATATTTATACGCAGCTATTATTAAATGAAAGGATAATATTTATACACCTTTAATTAAGAGTTATGTACGGTATCACAGTTTGTATGAGTTGGGGCTGATCAACATATGATAGTAAAGATGATTTGAAAATATCAAGGGAAGGGTACAAGAATTCACGTAGACTCAACCCAGGATCAGGATAAAAATGGTGAAGGCTTTTCTAAACATAAATGTGGTGGACATTTAGAAAAACTACAGTTTAATAAAGTATTTTATTCAGTGCAAATAATTTATTAAACCCGACCCACAAGGCGGAGAGGTTACGATACCGGTCTGGCACGATATGGGTCCCAGGTTTGGTACCCGGTCAGACTGAAATCTGGATGATGTTTTTCTGACTGAGAATTAATTGAAATTTCTGTTTTGTATCTGGGTGTTTGTATATATATGTGTATATGTGTCTACGGTACCTGCGACATAGGAGAAAACCCTACTGTGGCGCTACGTGTACAAAGCGTTAAAAAAGTATATCCCAAAAACTTTCAATTCACAAACAGACAACGAAAATGTCATCTATATCTATAAATTACTATTGGTTACTTATAGTTTCTTGTCAGTGGTTTCCTTCCTCGTGGGAAACTGTCACACTGGTTTCCCAACTTGTGAAGTTAACGTGCACTTAGTTCATTAGTTGGAGTTTGAACACAGATCGAAGTGTTTCAATGACACTTACTTGATTTAACACCTGTTTATAGTTGAATTGATTTAATGATAGTGGCTTGATATTAATTGGTAGTGAAAAGCTAATAAACAAAGCTAATAAAAGCTAAGGAAATAGATATGCCTTAACTGATTTATATGATAGCCCTTTAAGCTTGATTGTGGCAATAATTCTGTATTAATACAATTACTGTGTTCTGAATATTGTGACAAATAATTTACAAGGATTCCTAACTTTTATCTTAAAAGTGCTGCAAATGTGATAAGTTTTAGGATAATATTAATATTATTTACCTACACATGTCGATATAGGGACGGAGCTAAATACCAAATGGAATGCGTAAACTTTAATATACCGCTATTCACTTGAAATATAAAAATCCTCTAATATACTTATTACTATGTTACTTTTTACGGACCTTCTACGATAACCTAAAGACGGAATTTTCCGCGTATTGTTTTCTTTCTAAGTAACTAAAACCTGTCTAACATTTCGTTTGTTTACGACTCAAAAGAATGTCTCAATGTCGTTTATAAAAAGCTTAAGATAAGACTGGAACGTAAACATGTGAACAAAAGTATCGCGAAAAAATAGCCTGAATAGAAAATAAATATTTTGCAAGGCCACCGTATGTGCGCAATCGCTTGAGGCACAAGTTCTTTTTTAAGAACACACCTGTTTTATATGTAGAACACTGACTACATTTAGGTAGAATTATTTTTAATTGTTCTAACAACAATCTTATTTTAACAATAATATTAACATTTTAACATTACTATTACATTTATTTAAAACGTCACGACCAAAATAATTTACAAGCTTTCAAGCACTTTTATAGACCCTTTTTGGAACGCTTCTTATTTTTTAGAGGTTATTCTTAGTAATCAAGATTGACCTTTAGAATTCTGAAGCTATTACACAACTAACCAAAGTTGTTGCCGTGGTCTGTTGAGTCCTATTAACCATTAATTATTAAGAGATAGTCTTATTAACCATCAGTACTACTTGATATTACGAAAGAGTGGTGCAATATTCCCATGTTACCCCGAAGTAAGAAAATCCCCGTAGTGAGTCATATACGATTTTAGAATGCATTTATCCTAACCAGCTTTGGTAACTCGATATGCAAAGAACCCTGATATTGGCAATTTCATGTTTATTTTATTCTACGGTAGAACGGCACAATTGCTGCGATGCGCCGCATTATTTTTCATTCGATATCGCTGTGGATTCCGCTTCAGGGACGATATTAGAAATACCTATGCTACGAGTATAGATATTCGGTGTAAAGTTTGGAATTTTTTTACTTGTTTTTTATATACAGAAAAGAGCAATTTAGCAATTTTACATCTGCATGTTCAAAGTCTGTGTATAAAATGCATTTACAGCATAATTCTCAGCACAATTGATTATAGATCTAGTAGAACAGCCTCAGTACACAGGTATTGATTTATGATACCGATTTCCTAGCAAAACTGAATTCTTAAATTAAATCTAACTTAATTTTTTGTAATATAACTATGTCAAAATTACATTGTTGATGTGGAACCAGTTAAAATAGTAGTAAGTAATTTTTGCAATGATTCCAGCGAATTGAGAACATCGTCTATTTATGTAAGTTAAAAAAAATAATTTAACCATTAATTTTATAGACATTCTTAATAAGGTTAAATATAAACTATGCACCAAAAGTAAATTAAACGTAGAATTATGAGGTTTCAGATGTTATTCTCGCACAGGTTATAGTACAATTTAGATGTCAATTTATATTTCAATGCTTCGGCAACATTACTGTTTTTAACGTTTGTTTGCTAATATAGAAAGAAATTATATCATTCAAATAGGCTTGTTCATTTTAGTTGATTTTAAGTTTAAATTTGATGTAACATGTAACCTCAAGTACAACCGCAGAACGATTCCTACTACGCTAGGGAAACATTTTTCACTCCACGTGTACCAAAGAGACTGTATCCTATTACGTTAATGTCACAAGCAGAGTGACTCGTCAAAAAATAGATGATACCATGTTTACGGCTTTTGTAAGGGAGGGAACATGTGTTGTTTAATCAAAAATGGGAAGCTCGATACAATTTTCAAATGTGTAAGTAAACATTTTCCTTATTTTGCTCTGTGAATAAAAGAAAGACTTGCGGAATTTCGTGTCTGTTTAAAATATAATTAAGTATCTAAAACACTAATTACTAACTCCGTTCAGGGAGACTAAACTTATGTCAAAAATTATATTAAAAGCAATCATTAAAAATAGAGTTTATTTTTTTATTGTGATTGTAATTCTTATAGTATTTTTACCGCTACTGCACGTGCATTTTTCATCTCTTCTCTCTGTTGTCTAAATATCTTAAAAAACTATGTTTTCTTTATTATGGAGTAAAAAAGAAATACATAAATAATAAAAGATTATACCAGAAGTAGTCTATCAGTGAAGGATTAAAAAGGTCTCAATATCTTGAATGTGTAGTAATGTTTAGTTTCAAATTGCCTTTCAGACGGAAGAATAATCCTAAATATTAACTCCATCCTTTTGCAAATAGAGACGAAACACTACAAAATTTGTGTAACAATTAAAAGTAATACACAGTTTAAGCTATGGTTATATTTTATGTTCATTGGTGTTACAAACAAAAACATTAAAATACATTTTCAAAGATAAAGCGCTTTCATGAGTTCGAAACTGTCATTTAATTTTCATTCAAGTTTTATCACAATGATTGTTACAGTAAAAAGTCACGCCCTATTTATTGTGAACAACAAGAATTCGTATATGCAATACGAAGAATTGGGTCAATTTTGTCGTTATCATAGACACCTTATATGCATGTTTTGGAATAAAATTCCGAATACATTTTATATTTTTATGTTGTGAAATATTGAGAATAAACTTACGTTTTCTTGTTCAACCAAATAACGCTTTCTTAGCAAACAGTTACAAAAATTCTCAGAATATTTGTATATATGAAAACATGTTATTTTGTAGATAAATTTGTAACTCCAGTTTATTCGACTTATGAAGAAAAAGATCATTACTCTCCAATCATTCCATTACCTCACAATTTTCTTATTCCATTTTTAAATCTTTAACAGACAGACTTAGAATATCACTCAAAAATATTACATTTTTAGGTGTAGTGATAACACACGGAGTTATAGTACAAAATTCTCAAATCTAGTAAATCTTGTTAACAATCTTGGCCCGGTACGCTTCCACTCCTTTTCAATACGGTAACAACACTATTCAAATGTATCAGTAAATACACATATAACAAAATAAATTTACGTATTAAATTAGTTATAATCCTAAACAAGAAACTAAAACTTTTGAATGTACCAACTAAAGTAACTTTCAAGGGACCAGTAAGTATTATTGTCACTCCAATCCCAATCGGGTATACTCGTAGCTACATTGGTTGTCAGTTGTAGTTAACTGGAACGTTTCTTGTCGTCGGTTTCCTTTTGCCGACAATCGTCTGACTAGTTTGCTCAACGAGAGTAGTGATTGTTCATTAGTTGTTCGGAGTTTGAACGGATCTAATAACTTCTTGTGAGCTTAGCTTGTTCTAATTTGTTGTGCTCGTATAAGCCCAGATATTTGTATAACATTTTTTGTTATAGTTAATCCTGAATAGTTTGGTCCTGAAATATGATTTAATCTTAAGAATTATTCTTAAATTATGGAGATAATCTATTAACTAAAATAATAAATTTGAATTTTTGAAATTATTTTTGATATGTATATTGACGAGGGGATCTCAAAAATAAGTAACACAGTTTTCTTACATGCACTTCCTTTAGCGAAAATGGTACCATATTTCAATGGTAATCGTACTATATTTCAACGCTGCCAGAATTTTATTAAGCAGGTACATGTGTACAAAAATTGAAAATTTAGAAAAAAATTAAAAGATTTAATATAATTAGGATACCGAAGATTCTTTGGTTTTTAATCCAAGATGTTCACAGTAGTATTCCATGAAGTTTACATATCAATGCTACTTTTAGATATGTTAATAGTTATAAAATATTTGATGGTAATCGCCAATTACGCGTCAAGAGTCAAGAATGATTTGCTGATGTGCAAGTTTGTCTACTTACAAAACAAGAAGAAAATTCTCACATTGAAACAAATTATAATTATAGCGCTAAATACGAGTAAGTATTAGGTGTCAAGGTAATATAAAAAAACGAATATAAGAGTTCATAAAACCGGAATAAGAAAATGTTCATGGCGACTATATTCAAGCTATGAATACCTACATACGCAATCGCTCCAGGCTAAAGTTTACATTCAGAATTTTAACGTAGCCTGACCTCGTGTTTCACAGATTCGGTTGGCTTAATTTAGCTTTATTTATTTCTGTTAAATGTAAGTTTTTGTTAAATGTATTTTTTTGAGCATAATTACAGTGTAATAACATTGTCGCAAATTGAGTTGTAAGCCGCTAAGCCGCTTAACCTAAAAATACTATCTTTTTATGAAAATAAATAGGATTTAGATGTTTATTTAAAAGCGAGGGTTTTCATTTAAAATAATGAAACATATTGCGTGGGACGAATATAAATTTATCAAGGTTTCAAAAACATGACAGAAGGGTATTCTGTTTGCTATATTTAGACCAAGATCATATAAACCACAAATATACCGTTTTATTTTATTTTTAAATACGTTAACATTTTGTTTATAATTCCTAATAAAAAAGGAATCCCCCTGTCTCTTCACAAGGACATCGTAAAAACTGATAATATAACAAAAAGATACAAATAGTTTTGGTTTTCTCTTAATTGAAGTGCCTTATAAACAGCTTATACGTTATTATTTTGATAAACTTCACGAGATCTTTATAAATTTATACAATAAACAAAATATTTTGCTTTATATAATCGCCTAATAATGGACTTATTAAACAAAACCAACGACCACCCTTAAGTACGTCTACTATTGCAATCATCCACAAATTTGTTACACAAATAAAAAAATCTATTACATATGAAGAAAAAATATCCATGTACGGAAAAGTTTGTGGCTTAATAAAGCGGTAACTTGTAAAAATTTGCATTACAGACGAACGCCTCAATTGTCGAACTCAAGCTCCCCAAGGCCGAACGTAAGCACAATCATAATAGATTAGGGACAGGCGCCCTAAGCCCCAACTTTTGTATGCCTCTTTTTTGTGATTTATGCCTTGTACAGAAACTGTTTTGAAGTGGGTAATAGTTTTAGCTTACATTATTAGTTATGCTTGTACATTAACTATTGTACATTATTGTGTCTCAAGAGCGGCGTTATAATTATTGTAGGTAGAATTCTTATTTAATTGGAGTAGGATGATAAATTTTCCTGTATTCTGTCTTAAGACATTAACTAACAAAAAACATAACTCATGCGATACACGAATACCATGTATTCCAATTAATCCTCAGGTACAGCAAAGTTTTTTTATATGATTGAAGTAGCAAACTAGCATGTAGTCCACCTGGTGGTAAGCGGCTACTACCACCTATGGACATCTGTAATCAACCCCAGATAAGATCAACGTCCTACCTGAGGTTAACCACAGATGCGTTGCTACCCCTGAGGGCTGAGTTGTTCCACATAATTATACATATTAGTTCACTATAAATTCGCTATTAGTTGAAACACCAAAGATCATAAAGATCTGGGATCTACTAACATAAATTTAAGCTAGGATTAGTTACGATAGAATTGTTGCCACTAAGGACGTAAATCCCTTTATATCCTAGCACATTTTTTCAACTACGCCTTTGGGCTCGGACCAGAATATATTAAAATAACTATCAGCAGATATTACTAAAAAGCCGAATATTACTGTTAATAATCTCCCTTTGTTAAAACAATTAAAGGGTCTCCTTATATTTACATGTTACACAGCTAAAATGAGAATTTCCGCCCTAAGGGATTATACGTAATACAAGTATTCAGAGCTCAAATGTGTCAATACAGAAAGGTCTTCGCAATTTTCTTTTACATTATAAACACGCACAAAGGCAGGCTTATTTGGCGTTAGTAGCTTTTGTGTGGAAACTAAATACCAGAAAACTTGTATCACATAGCCTAAAACCAAACCTATCTAGATGTAGTAGGTGATGGGTAGTTATTGAGAAGTTATTCGCACGCTTTGGTCGCCAATACGCGCAATTTACAGGAATGATAGTTGCAAAATAACTTTATTATACTTATTGTTTCGTAATGGTAATAGAAAAATTTCAAAGATTTTATTTTATCAACTAAGGCGTAAGTTATTAATTTGGAATCGCAATACCAATTCTATACCTCAGAGGTATGATAAAGTAACTTTATGCAAAATTTTGTTTTCTTCTAAATTGTAATCGCGAAAAAAACCCTACATGCCGTCATGTAGGGTAGAGTGATAATATTTTCAATGTATTCATCATGGGACTTTATATATTATGACGGCATAATCCGATTCGACGGTATTCATCATGGGACTTTATATATTATGCCGTCATAATAGATAAAGTCCCATGATGAATACATTGAAAATATTATCACTCTTATACCGATTCTTATAATAACTCTTATCCTCTAAAGTTATCATAGAATGCCAGGCATTTTTAGCCGTCCCTTAATTTTATCGTAGAAAAAAAGTACAGACTTAGATATGTCGTAAGTTTCACTTCTTACCGATGAAGTCTGAGTTTTTGAAGTAAGAAATATGACATAATAAGTCTATTGGTGTGATATCTTGTAAGGCTGTTCGCTTCATAAATTAGCTCTGTATGTAAACTGTGAATAAGTATAATTATAACTATATACATAATTTTAAATAATACAATGTTAATTATTAAAACCATATACCCTATAACACACAAAGCGAATTATAATTGGGTTAACCGAGCAATTAACTCGCATAGCATATATCTTTGAACAATATTACAGCAATACCAAAATCTTAATGAGTTCCTGTATACACGAACATACACATACATAACTATGTGTTTAGTTGTGTATTTTTTTGCTTATAATACCAAAATACATATAATTTATAAGTAATAACATACTTATTTATGCTATAAACAATTTTTAAAGAAAATAAAACACAATACCCGAATGTAGTTATTATCTTTTAAATTAATAAGTATACTGTGAAGTTATAATTCAGTACATTGCCTGATTATTACCTTAAGAAAAGTAGTGAAGTCCACATAAAAAATACAAACTACGACCTTTGACGACCCAGATGGCGCAATGGTTAACACGCCGGACCGCTAATCCGAGGGTCCTGGGTTCAATTCCCAGCGAGGCGGAAATTTGAA